>QEOT01001684.1:319398-439730 GCA_003123785.1 Pterocarya stenoptera | reverse complement strand
TCCAAGATCAAAATTGAAATTAGCCCAACATCATGTTTACATCCGTGATTGACTCAAGATCTCACTCTCTGGCCTGCACTTTTCCATTCTATGAGAGTTTTTCATTTTCTTCAATTTTGAAACAAATAAATTTGTTTAACAAGTTAGACCCATGGACTTCTTTGGTCTGCTATGTAAAACCAACAAAATCAATGATGCTTTAATTTAACTCAAAAGTTAAGCCCTTTACAAGCATTTTAGGTGGTTACAAACTTTGAGAGTTTTTAATGCTGATCGATGTTGGAGCTGCGAAAGTCCATAGCTGCAGCTACTGTTTCAGTTGTGGAAGTTGCTGCTGTTGTTTGTGTTTGCATCGGCTAATGTTGCTACTAACTAGATATTTGTGACTTAATTTAAATTGGAAAAGTCTTCAAGTGTGTGTTTGAGAGATAGAGATGATTACCGTAAGAAAAAGAAGAAGACGAAGCTGGTAATGTTCTAGAGACGAAGGAGTTCGAGTCGGCCATGGCCTGAAAGCTGGTGATTACAGTGAAAAGGAGAGGGAAGGAGAGAGTGAGAGAGAGAGCAGAGAGAGCGATTCCCTGCAGCACTGAGAGACCATAGTCTTCATCAACTCCTTACGTGGCATGTCCTTATTGGTCTCCGATAATAAACACTTGTAGGAGACACCGGTCCGAAGCGTTTCTCATATATGTATCATCACTTGTAAGTAAAATCCAAAACCGTTGTAGGAGTAAAAAGAATATTAAGTGGTAAGTGCAACATGAGCCAAGTGAACGGTTACAACAATTCATATATATGTTATAATTAAGCAAATAGTAAAATTAAAGAGATTGTAACAAAATTATAAAAATTTAAGTAATTAGAAAATGTTTGGGTAGCTCAACAAATTCCAAAAAGGGCACTTCAAAAATCATAGGTATAATAATAGATGTCATAAAAGATGAAATATTCATTAAAAAAATTTGTGGATTTTTTTTTTTCAAAAATAACATGAGAAAGGTGACCTTATCAAATGTTAATTTTAGGGTTAATTGTAAAATTAGTATATGAATTTTCACATTTTTGCAATTGAGACCTTATCTAATTTAAAACTGGCAATTAGTTATCTCAATCAATTTGGCAATTAGTTCAATCAATCTTCCATTAGAAAACTAACAAAAGGCCACGTGCAAACTAGGATTAGCTGACACCTGACATCAATATCCACGTCAGCCAATCGAATGTTGACAAATGGCATCAATGTTAATCTTGCCGTTAATTTTCTACAAGAGGTACCTAATTGCAAGTTTCTCAAATTCAAGTATCAATTTTGCAAAAATTAAAAACTGGAGCCTCAAATTGCAAAAAGGTAAAAACCAAAGTACTAGTTCTGCAATCAGCCCTAACTTTTAACATCTAACAATTGTCACCTTTTAACCAATTAAAACAGTTTTAAACAAACATGTACAACAGATAGAAGCATTAGAAACAGTCCATTACAATAATAATAAAAAAACGCCCGAGACAAACTTTGTTTCGGATGAACAGTAAGTGAACAATAGTTTTTTTGAGATTTTTGTTTAGAACTAGTTTTAGGAATTATATCTTACCCAGAGGCTTCAAGCACAATTCTAGAGTCCTATATGTAAATACACAATGAAACAGTTATAACATGCTAATATATAGAGTATACAATCTTTTTAATAGAGATGGGATACTTCTTCTATTTCCCCTTAAAATAAAATAGCATTCCATCTTGTTTTCATAACTGTGATGGCAGCTATTTATCTTCTATTAATGAAGCTTCGGGATAGAGGAGGCTGAACAATGAACATGATAAACCTTTCTTTTTTCTCTCATAAACTATTACATAGATATATGTTTCCTCTTCTGAATTCATTTATCCTTGTTATAATTCAATCAACAAACAATTATGTAGCTTTAAAATGAACAACTACAGGGGCGGACTCCGACGTACAAACAGTTTGCTAGCATTACATGCATAACTAACCTCATGGAAAGATGGCTACAAATGTCTTCATCCAAACAAGCGGGTTGTGGCTGCAGTTTGTTTCAAGGGTGAATTCACATGCCCAAAAAACTCAATTATACAAAAAAAAGCAGTCACTGCAAGAAGCAGATCACCATAAATACATACAGCTAGCTCCCTTTCGCCTCGTGTCTTTTCCGAGATCTTGAAAATTTTGGCAAATATCTTGATATAGAATATGGGCATTCAAAAAAACGAAATAGATTTTGGCAATCTTTTCTCCCAAGTTCTTCATCCTGTGTACTTAAGTGACTTAAATATGTTTTACCTTCATATATAAAACAAAGCTGCTGCCACAGAAGAACGCTCAACCCTATCTGCACTGAAACACTAGAAACAAAAAGATATACTAGAACAAGCCCTCTTGCGGATAGTAGCACTGCAGACCTTAGAAAAGTAAGAAAAATTCCCGTCATAGCTCTCAAGGCCAAATCCATGTTAAACCCACTGAAATGGCCCAACCTATATGTTAATGGAGGCCATATGCGCAGCCCTGCATATGCAGACATGACTGCCACATAGCTTGTACTAGTGACAGCTGAAATGAGGAAGAGAATGAAATACCGGTGATTTGCTGCGCCAACACAGTTCCCAATCTGCAAGACAATTATAATGGTTAGCCAGTTATAGAATAGATTGGATTCTCCGAGTTTTTAATTTGACACACAACTAATAATAAAATTCCTCATTCGTCTATCCAAATATAAAAATCATAGGGAAGAAAATAGAGTTATGAAAGGAATCAAACATGCAGTATTTCCAGAACAAGTTATTGGGTGTAGAGGTATATACTCAAATTGGATCAGTGATCAATTTGTTGTGAGCTCAAATTTTCACAGCAAAATCCCATCACGCACAATCCAGTTTCATTTTATATGCAGATGTAAAAACTAATTTAATACTGGGCAAACAATCCAAAGCAACAGATAAGATATTAACAATAGTAAGACTATAAGGCAGATTTACAAAGAATTTTTAGCCCATCACGCACATGAATAGAAAAATATGTCAGATTGTTAACAGATTCTCAAAACAAACAAAAAGAAAAAGGAATTTGTAGGAAGAAAAACAGATCTTAAGCCTAGCTTACCCTCTAACACCGAAAAGCCAAAGCCCTATTGTGACAACTTTTAATTATTTCAACAGTTGTCTATTTTTTGAGAAAAAAACATAATTTTTAATTCTGAAATGGTGCAATTGAACGGCTGATTTGGAATATTTACTCAGGATTGCAGATACCACCAAGGAGAAATAATCATTCTCATGGATCAGTCACTTGACCATCTCAGAACACAGCCCTTGATCAACCAGTGATTGGTATGATTTAAGATTTAAAGCAGATTGAAGGTTTCGCCCAATTCATTGTGCAAAGAGAGATTTCTTCTAAAGATGGCAAAGCATCTGAGGACGTACAAGTTCAAGACTTTGTTCCCTGGTATGGGGAGTCTCCAACTATTTACAGCATCTACTGTAAAAAGAGTAGTCTGGTATAAGGAAATTCTTCGCTGTATCCCATTCATGAATGGAACACTTGAAGTATTCAATGAAAGCTTTTATTTAAGCTAAATATGCCGAACACCTGCTTAAACCCGCTTCTATTGACATCCTTCAATTTTCAATTTTCAATTTTCTATTGACACCCTCGTGCTAACAAATAGATCCCTTTCATCACACTCTAACAGGCAAATAAAAATCATGTTTTATGGGTCCATGTACCACATCACATGTACTTCTCTACCAGAAAGTAAGTGAACAAAAGAAGGGAAAAAGGCTAACAAACAAAGAAAAACATCCTTCCTCACCACCACCACACAATCCTTTTCTTCTACTCCCACTTTAGCTACCTCAATGCTTCCCTTCTCTCCCTTCCCTTCCCTTCCCCCTCCCAACTCTATCCACTCAGTTCATTGTACACTCCCTGCTACTTCGCTCTTCACCAATATATTAAAGAAAGGGAAATTCTGAAAAATAAAGAGTGGATGCAAACAACACCAATAGATGGTGTAGAGAGTGCTTAGCCAATTACCACTCCAGATTCCTTTGCTACTTGCTATTGTTCTCCCACTCTCACTCCCTCACAATCACTTTTCCCACATTTCTCTCTCCTTTTTCATTCCCCTTCTTAATGCAAACCAACCACTTTAGAAGGGTGGAGAGTCCTGGTGTGATTTTTGAAAAGGACGAATTGGTAGCCATCATATTGAAGTTTTCTGGAAATTGTTTCCTCCTTGCTTGATGTGGTGTATTTGGAGAGAGAATTTATCGGAGATTTGAAGTTGTGAGAAACCAGTGTGCAAAGCTGGGATGAAAATGTGGCCCAAATGATTAGAGCTAGGTAAATGACTTGAAGAACATTAAAAACATTGTGTGGTGGTAGAATGCCTTTTAAATTGGTGAAATTCTATAAGATTGCTAATAGATTGGCTATATCTATGGAGAGAGAAATGATCAGAGGTTCTTAGATTGTGAGAAACCAGTGGGAGGGCTTAAGGGGGTTTGTTTTCTCCAAAAAACCCTTATCTTTGGGTGGCTGCTTATACTTACGTATATACATTTTTTATCTGTCCCTAGTTTTCAGAATTTCTATCACTAGATTTCAAGTTCAACTAGAACAATAGCTCTCTCTCTCTCTCTCTCTCTCCCCCTCTCCCCCCCCCCCTTTTTCTTGGTGGGCATTTTCGGTAATTCATGCGGGGGAGATAGACTAATAGGTCTCTTCCTTAATTGCTATCAACTATCACTAGATTGCAAGTTCAACTAGAACAATAGTTCTGTCTCTTTCTCCCCTATTGTTTCGCATTTTTGGTAATTGTTTTTATAAAAATATTATTTTTTCTGTTTCACACAGGAGATAACTCTTTTTTCCTTTCTTCCTCACCGATAATCAGTTCTCACAAGGGGGCTTAGTTTAGTTACTCTTTTGGTTTGCAGGAGATAACTTTGTTCTCACAAGATAGCTGATCATGGGTCACTTGAGTTGATTTCCAATAGAATCGAAGTTGTTTGAGTTTCTACAAAAGGATGGAGTCTCAATAGTGTGTATAAATAAAAGGAACAGAGGAGTGATCGATTCAGTGTCACTGGGAAGGTGAGCATCATTCAGCTCATTTCAGTTGTGGTAACCCTTCTACAAACAGAAGATTTAGTAGATCTTACTAGGTTTTTTAGGGTGGCTAACAGAGCATGCAAAGCTCAATGTCTGTCCAGTAGTCAAGGTAGATTTTTGGCCTTAGCATAACACGAAAGTGGAGGCCAGCAGGTCATCTTTCGGCTGAAAAGAGGCCACAATGAATGCAAAGTTATCGAAGAGGACCTGAGAAAGGGTATTAGAATTCTTCCACACTTTTTTTTGTTTATAAGAAGTTTTATTAAGACAAGTAAATAGGCATAGCCCAAGTACACATGAAGTATACAAGCAGAAACACCTAAATACAAGGCTAGGAGCTAGAAAAAGCTAAAAGAAAATCATGAAGATTTTCCCCATTCAATACAAGAACATTCGGCCAAAGACATAAAGTTCGGAAGAAAAACCCTCTGAATTGTCCCCATGAACGTTCTCCATCATCAAAACACCGCTCATTCCTTTCCAACCATAAGCACCACATCAAACATAAAGGAATCATCTTCCAAATAGCAGCAGCAATGCAATGACTACCCATAAACCCTTTCCAACAAACCTATAGATCCACCACCCCCCAAGCAATACCCGTCCTACTGAAAATCTCATCCCTAAAGGTCTTGGTCACCTCACAGTGCAGAAATAAATGATCAACGGATTCACCGTCTTTCTTACACAAGCAGCACCGATCTAAGTAGATAATACCATGCTTTCTCAAACTATCCGTAGTCAAGATTTTCCCAAGAGACACCAACCAGCAGAAAAAAGCAACTTTACTAGGCACCTTGGATCTCCAAATGCACTTCCAAGGAAATTGATTGACACAATAGTAAGTCAGCACTTTGAGTTACAAGCATGATTCCACACCAATCTGTCCTCCCTTCCCCGCACAATCTTCATATCATGCAGCCTACTGGAAAAATCTGAAAAAAGGGGCTCTTGTCATGAACATCTCTAATAAATCTCACATTCCATTGAGGGATATCATTAGAAACAATGACAAAATCAGCCACTGTAGCTTCTTGGTCCCTTATAATAAAGAGAGAAGGGAAAGCATTCTTAAGAGCCAATTCCCCAAACCAAAGATTATGCCAAAATCGAATCCTATCTCCTCCACCCAGCTTAAAAAAAATATAGTTGAGAAATTCCCCCAACCATTCCGAATAGATTTCCCAAACCCACACCTCCGACTTCGTTAGAACGCCAACTCCCCCAAGCCCTCCCATATTTAACATCAATAATATTCCACCATAATGCATCCCTCTCTTAATGATATCTCCAAAGCCATTTCCCAAGAAGAGCTTTGTTGAAAAGCCTCAAATTGCAAATCCCAAAACCTCCACAAGAAACCGATGAACAAAATTTATCCCAACTTACCAAATGAAACTTTCTTTCTTCCCCATGACCGCCACAAAAAATAATGGAAGATCCTCTCAATTTGACTAGCCACCCTAGCAGGCAAAGGAAAGAGGGATACAACATACATTGGTAGATTAGCCAATGTACTTTAATCAGTGTAGTTCTTCCCCCTTTAGACAAATAAATCATTTTCCATCCAGCCAATCTCCTCTCAATTTTCTCGATCAATCCGTCCCAAATCAAAGAAGATTTATAGGGAGCTCCCAAGGGAAGGCCAAGATATCTCATTGGGAGGGATGAGATCTTGCAACCCAATATATTGGCCAAATCCATAGTGTTCGAAACGGGGTCCACTGGAACTATTTCTGACATTGATAAATTGACTCTAAAGCCCGCTTGGATTGAGAAACCATCTCAACTCATCTCATCTCATCATTACAACTTTCTCAAATTCCCACACAAAATACAATAAACAATTCAACTTTCTCAAATCCCAAAATAATAATAATATTAAAAAATAATATTCTAACAATATTTATTCAACTTTTATCTAAAACCATCTCATCTCATCTCATTATCCAAACAGAGTCTAAGACCATAAACAACTTCAAAACATAACAAAAGAGGACTCTCAAAGATTGCAGATGATCTTGATTAGTAGGGCGAGGCAAAACCACTGCCGGCTCTGACTTTGGCCGACAACCGCTCTGACTCCAATTCTGGGGGAATCGGAAAAATTGAAATTTGGAGTCGGAGTTACTCTGGAAAATATTGTTGGAATCGGAATGGCTACAACTTCAGAACTACGAACTCCGACTAAACAAAATTTCGGAGCAAATCTCTGCTATTTGTTCGCTATCTCCCCGCTCCTGCTGCCTTAAACTTTACCATTTTCTATTGCTTCTCCAAACAAAGAAAGAAAATTCTGTATTTTCTATTACTTCTTTTTCCCGTGTTTGTCTATCTATGTGTCTATCCTTCTGTCAGTCTGTGTGTCTACAGGTTAGCCCCAACTTTATTGATAAAAGCTTTGTACGTACTTTGGGTTCAAATCACCATTGTTTTTGCCTTTTGTTTTTGGTTCTAGGGCCCTGTGATTGTTAGCTTCGAGGTACCAATCCCAATGATTCTTTGAAAAATTAACGGCAATTGCTTAGTCGTACCCTACCCAATTTTACATGGTTTCTGCAATATTTCTGTCCCTTTGAAGGTTTACACTTGGCTTGAAGCCTCGTGAATCGATCGCTTGGCTAGTGTATATATCTAAACATACTTCTCTTAGATTTTTGAAGGATCGTCTTCGTTGTTTAATTTCCATAATTCGCTCATGGAGTTTCAGAGACATATCTCCCTCCTTCTTGTTCTCTTTGCTTGTTTTCTATATTTATATGAAGCCTACAAATTCTATGTTGGCGGAAGAGATGGGTGGTTATTGTACCACTCCGAGAGCTACAGCCACTAGGTTGAGAGAAACAAGTTCAAAGTCGATGATAATCTCAGTATCTCTCTCTCTCTCTCTCTCTCTCTCTCTCTCTCTCTCTCTCTCTCTCTCTCTCTCTGTCTGTCTCTGTCTCCCTCTATGGCTCCGATGCCAACTCCGAAAACTCCGATCAAAGTCGAAATCCACTCTGATTCGAAGACGTAGGCAGAGATCAACTTGACCTCCAACTTTGGTCAGAGTCTAAGGTAGAAGTTGGGCATTTTGGAGCCCAGACCTATTGATTAGGCTCACTGAAAATTACTGAATCATCAGCAAAAAGAAGATGTGAGACCTTTAGGCTACCAATAATGCCAGGAACTCCCTCAATGCATCTCCTCATAGCTTGTCCTCATCGGAATTTGGACCCTCGGCGGTAGCTGAGACAAAAGTGCCACCTATAGTTGGGCCACCCTTTGAGTGCCACGAGAGTACCACCCCCTGGGCAGCTCAATCAACGGCATCAGATAGCCACCTCCCAACTGTAGTTCATCCATCCAATTTACACCATGCTGTGGAGGAATGACCAATGGGTAATTTTGAGCTAGGGCAACTTAGTGGTCAGGTTATTGCACATTTTGGTATTAATGGAGCTTCATTTGTGCCATTAGACCACTGCTGGGCTTCCCTAGAATTGGGACAACGTCAGATTGGCCATATAGGGAGTCAAACTCGGGGCAAATGAGTGTTACCAACAATTCTGAGGCTATGACTCTCGATTTGCCCCCTACTTGCCATGAATGCTTTCTAGTGGGCAAAGGTGAGAAATAGATCCCTTTGACTTATCTTCTCCCTCACATAGTGAATAGGTTCTGGGTAGAGTCAAAGAGAAAAGAGAATAAAAAAAAAAAAAAAAAAAAATTATGTGAACTATCAATTATGACTCTGAAGTTGGTGGCTCTAGCTGTGGTAGAACCAAGGGAAGGATGGTGATCGATTCTTTATCACAAAGGCTAGACTGCTATCTTGGAATGTAAGAGGTTTGAGCGGCGTAGACAATCGCCTTAGAATAAAAAGTCTTCTTCGAAGATGGAAGGCATATATCATCTCTCTGCGGGAGGCTAAGCTGGAATTTGTTTCTATGTCATGGGTTCAAATCTTGTGGGGATGCCACTTGCGATTGAAGTTACTTAGCATCCGGTGGAATCTTGGTCATGTGGAACACAATTGACATGGAAAAATTGGAATGTGTAAGGGACTATATAGTGGCTTGTTTCTTTAGGATTGTCAAGGATGGTTTCTCTTCAGCCTTTGGGGGCATTTATGGGCCTAATCATGATCACAAAAGAAGGTTTATGTAGAAGAATTTGGCTGGTTTGAGTAGTTGGTGGCAAGTGTTGTGGTGTATCAGAAGTAATTTCAACATTATCTGCTTTCCAAGTGAAAGGTAAGATGAAGCACATTCTTGTCCTACTATGGAGGTTTTCTCTGAATTTATATATGTATAGGCTTTTGGATCTTCCCTATTCGAAGGAACTATCACATGGTCTAAAAATTGGAACTCCCCTGGCCTAGAATAGACTTTATATCAAAGTGGCTCAAGACTGGGAGATAGACGACTTCTCTGCATTCTTCAATCAACTGTATTTCACTACTGGAAGATAGATGCATTCACTGCATTCTTTAATCAGTTGTATTCGACTAGTTTGGGACAGGGAAGTGAAGATAAGCTTCTTTGGGACCCTTCCAAGAAAATGATGTTCAGGACTCATTCTTTCTGCAACGTTATCATACCATGATCACAATCCATTTCCTTGGAAAAGATTTTGACAGGATAAGGCCCCTTTTGAGGCTGTGTTTTTTGCATGGACAGCCTCTTTAGGAAAGTCCTCATCATGGATAATTTCAGGAAAAGACACATTGTGAGTGATTGGTGTTGCATGTCTAAGGGGAGGGGCGCGTTCAATGACCATATTTTACTCTTTTGCAACATAGCTAGTGCTTTGTGGAGTAATTTCTTCACACACATTCTTTCCATTTGGATCATGCCCAGAAGAGTAGTGGGCCTTTTTTACACTTGGACATTGTGGAAGATGGTATTCCTACTTACATTGTATAGTGTATTTTGAAGGAAAAAAAAGGACAAGAATTTTGAGGATTGTGAACAGAGGTTGAAGGAGCTCAAAATGCTTTTTTAGTACTCTTCCCTTGCACGGCCTCTATAGACATTAATGGGCTAATTTTTAATAATGTTTTTTTTTTTTTTGTATCTTTTTCTACTTCTAGATAGAAGACTCTCTTGTAGGCCCCTTGGATACCTAGATGTCCCTTTTGCATAATTTGGTGCCGTTTGGATAGTGAGTTGAGATGAGTTGAGATAAAAGTTGAAAGTTGAATAAAATATTGTTAGAATACTATTTTTTAATATTATTATTGTTTTGGGATTTGAAAAAATTGAATTGTTTATTATATTTTGTGTGAGAATTTGGAAAAGTTGTAATGATGAGATGAGATGAGACGAGACGCTTTCACTATCCAAATGGGGCCTAATGAAGTTTTATCACCTACCAAAAAAATTATTCAAATGGCTATCATAACCATGTAATTAATGTATGACAAGAGAGATTAATATGCTGAAAAGGTAAGGAACACTTACAAATGGGCAGTGATGATCCATATCCAATATGCAGATTCCACATGAACGGCAATGATGAGTCCTAGGTGACTTTGGTTTTGAGCAATAGTGACAGAAGGTATAGTTCTCGAGTTCACCCTTTTGCACAACTGGGTAGCTACCCCACTGTATGTTTGGAGGCACGCCAGCACATTGAAATGCCGCAAGGCTGAAAGAAGATATGGTAGCTATGGACAAGATCATTGTTACAATGGAGTGGAATATCCCACAGAAAGAGCTAATAGAAAAGATAATGGGGAATACGGCCCACAGCCCACCACCTGCATTTCAAGAAAATATACAAAGATGAGATGCAAAAGATAAGCAGAATATGGTATCATGTAACTGATTTCACCATGTTGTGAACTGTACACCAAAATTTAAGAACAAAATGAGAATTATGCAACATGTTCAGGGGATAGTAACATGGATGTGGGGCATATTTTTGGTTGGACATGATAAACTGAACAACTACACTAAGTACAAGATTAACACTGGAACATAACTTAATGTGCATGGTCAAGAGATTTCTAAGCAATATCACAGGAACCAGATGTCTCAAGGTCAACTTCAGTTCATTACTGATGCCTCTTTTGCTTCTTTTAGGTAAATATGATTCATACACCCTTCCCAAAAGACCTCAACTATGGAGGCATGTGGTTTGTGGGTGATAATTTGCATAATAAAATCCAAGGAAACTTAATGGAACAGACAAACACACACACAGCTGTAGAAACGTGTAGAATTGTGAGTGCAGTGTGCATGTCGAAACATGAAGGGAAATTTACAGAGGTGGTAACAAAAAGACAAATTCAACTCTGAAGAACAATAGAGAAGGAACTGTTGTAGCCCCTTAAAAAAGTATTTAGAGACAATTACATGTAGCACCCTAAATTAATGGCCTCTTTGCAATGACCCCTCCATAAGTTATGTACTGTTACACTGCACCATTAAACTTCTTTCGCTCTGCATCATCTACTATGGTTGACCTTAAAATGGACAAAAAATTACACACATGGCATGCATGTGCCCTTTATTTACTTGAAATGACCAAAGTGCTCTTATTTGGGTTATTGCTACTTTTCATGTCTTTTGCCCCAAAAGAACGTTATTATCATTTCATGTCCAAAATTACATGTGTTAGCGATGTTTTTGTCTTTCCATTCATTTTAATGCCAATGACTGAAGGCGCAAATTGAAAGTTAATGACAGGTAAACTGCATAAACTGACAAAACTTGAACTTTGGGAAAGGCTATTGCAAAAGGAGTAATTGTTCGGGGAACTAAGGATAGTTTTCCTAAGTATTCAACACCGGCTAGCAACAGAGTACGAAGAAAAGAACCACTGCAATTAACATTTCAAAGAAAGCATTGAGAAGAACCTTTAAAGAAATGAAACGAAAGTATGTTTCCCACTGGAGGACACTATGAATGAGTTTTATTCCCTTGAAGATTGCATCTTTTATCCCAGTTTTCCCAAGATTATACCCACTTTCAACAAATGATAACTTCTGTACTAATAACCTAGCAGTATTCTCTTAACAAACACCACATATGTGCCTCCCCAGAAATGCTGTTGGAGAGATTAGGCTGATGAATCATATTTGGGACACAACAGCATTTGGCACCATTTTCACTAAGCCCTGCACATTGCTACTGCATTTGTTCTTCTCTTTGGTTTGACCTTCAAAATCTCACTATAACTAGAAGGCCCTAAATTTCTCTTTTCCCTTTTTCCAACAAACACCTCCCTGGAGCCACTAGAATAAGTACATAACTCACCAAATCTAACTGTCACCCAAATAATAAGTTTGAGAACTCCGAATTTCAACAAATTCAGATCTATTTCTCAGTCTAATTTATTGTATTAATGAAACCAATTTTTTTATCCTCTTTTGATGAAAGGAAGGATGCCACTATTTTCATATATCCATTCAAATTTTAACTGGTACGAATGACTTGCAGGAGTGCCACAACAGAGTACCTAGGGTTGTGAAATTAGGGTTCCTAATTTCCAGAATTGAGTAATTTCAATTTTTTGTTTTTCTTATTTCCAGCTGCTATTGAATGTTTTTAAAGGCTTGCTTTAATTGATTTAGGTGCTAATTTGTTATAGAAGGCAAGTAGATGACACTTGCCTAATTTGGTCTAGTATAAGAAAAGAAAACTTACCAAAACTGGAACAAGAACTGACCTGATTTCAGGATTCTAAAGTCCTAAATCAAGGCTGCTATATCTGCTTAAGTTGAAACCAAGGCAAAGGAATCTTCCTATATTTTTGTCGGACTTAATGCAGCCTGAGAAAACCCTAATGTTTTCTTATAAAAAGGAAGAACGTCGTAAAACCGCAGCCCTTCTCCTCCCTCAGCAAAAATCTTATCTGTTGGCCTCCATTTGGTGATTTAAGTGAGTTTCTTGATCAATTTTTTGGGTGGAAGTCGCTGCCTACCTTCCAGTAACTAAATCAGTCTGATAACCCTAAGTTTTCTGCATTTATTTTTTTAACATTCCTACGTCACCTTTTTTCAAGTCCTAACAAATTCCTCGAGGATGCAAGTCTTTTTACAACTCTAGGGTCAATCCGAGGTAAATATCATCAAGCATTATCCCTAAATTTGAAATTCACCATCTTTTGTGAACCTAACATATTCCTTTCTGTTTCATCATGTCAGCAGATAGAAACTAAGGCTAGGAAGTCAAGATATCAACTCTGGGCGAAGAAAACCAAATGGAAAGGTCCTGCCACATGACCTTTTTTCTTAGGAACACAGCTGGAAGCTCTAGGTATTCATGAGTCTGCATGTCGAGAAATATACGTGTTGAAAGATATTCATGAGTGATGCATTTTATATGTGGTATCCATACATGTAATTAAGGGTAAGAGCTGGCCATTGAGAAAAATCTGCTGCACCATGACCTCAAAGGGATTTCTGTTTGGACTCTTTTTTGGGGGTGTGATGAGAATTTAAGGCCATGGTAGTCATTCTTCCAATGACTCAAATTTGTGCAGTCGCTGAAATTTTCATTATATGCAGTAGGTTGACAGCTTGCATACACTACACTTGCACCATTTTGTAGGCTCTAAAACTCACACTTGGTTCCCAAAACCAGACCCTTATATAGTGACCATCATGCCAAATTAGACAACCTTTGAGAGATGACATTGTCGGGCCCTAAGGCCACACAAACCCCAAATAAGCTTGGGTTAGAATTTTCTAGGCTAAGTGCCATCATTTTTCAGGTTAGGGATTGAGCAATAGGCTGGTTTCAGCAAGTCTTTAGGCCCATGACCGAAACTTGAAAGCCATATATCAGGACTCAATGACCATACAAAGAATAGAGGGTGAGTAGGGTTGCATTGACAAATCAAAGAGCATAAAAACAGACCATATTATGTCTTGCATGACAAGCAAATCAACCATATGTGATCATCCATGTAAACAGAAGCTTTAAAAAAGGCATGCTACAGTTATAGGACAGAATTTATGGATGTTTCACGGACTAAGGCAAATGTTTGTTACTGTTCATTACTGGAACGTAGAGTTATGATGGGCTTCTATATCGTAATTTTCCTGAAACATCCGTAATTTTCCTCCGTGTTCCTATCATTTTTGTTAGAAAACCAGGTCTACCCAATGGCATAAAGCAGGGACAACAGTGGTAGTAATGATTATGGGTGCTTTTTCTTAGGTTTCTACAGGAGTGTAGAGTTACGATGGGCTATATCGTGATTATATTTATGTTATGAAAGATATTCCAATGTTTTGATATGAAAAACATTAATTTTAGATTAATATCATGTTATGAAAATGTTATGACATGAAAGACATGTAAAAAGAAAGGATGAATGAATTCATCTAATGAATGTTTATATGATGGTCATATGATGATGTTATGTACCGATACAAAATTACGCGAGGGTGTGCCCACACTAAAGGACATTTAGAAGATGTGGTTTACCTAAGATGTAACTACCCAAGGAAATCTTGAGGCACATTTGAAGTTATACTCTAGAAGGACTAGTCAAGGTCACAACTCAATATTGGAGCCTCTTGGAATCATTATAAAGGGTAAAAATTATAAAGGACTAGTCTAGTTTTCTCCCTCTAAAATTTTCTCTCTAGCTCATCAGATGGTAAAAAATACTCTGTTCATGGAGGATTAGCTCTAGGTTGTTTTTACATCGATTTTTTTTTTTTTTTGGATTTGCTAAGGATGGGATGTAGAAAGGCAGTCCTCATAGAAATGAAGCTGATTGAGATTGAGTATGCAGGAAGTAGCGCTGTAAGCATCATTGAGAGGGGAAGGAAGGTGACTAAGGATCTGTTTATCAATTTCACTGTTGCAAAATGGGTTGCACAGTCCCTTGAAGGAGGTGTTCGAGCGGATAATAAGAAGGATTTCATCAAAACCTTTAGTTATGGCAGCTGTGCCTATATTGCTCAGAGGTCCTCTAATGAGTTCGGGAGACATTTGGCCTTCGTGGAATACAGAGGTGGTGGCAGGAGAAGCATCATTATCATTCCAAAAGATGTTGTAGGCCAAGGCTGGAAAAGGTTGGCTTCGGAGTTCCGTGAGATGTGTGGTGGTGGGGTGAAATCTGCAGGGGAGAAGTATGGGAAGGGTGAGGCACCCAACATTAGACATGTACAAACTCTACTACCACTGCTAAGTCATATGCTGAGGCTGTAGTTGGAGTTGCTCCAGCCATGGGAGGTGATGCTGGTGAATCAAATTTTGAATTGAAGGACAGGGATGGTATTTCGAAGGATAGGGGCCAAGAAGAAAGTAAAAAGGGGGGATTGGCATGGGATGAAAAGGCTGGAAATTATGGCAGACAAGAAAAAATGGTAGTGGGACTTTACTACCCCATGCTTATACAGAAGAAAGCAAGTTGCAAGAGTTTTTTTATTTTTTGAAAAGGGAAGTTGTCAGGGTGAAGGAGGAAGTGAAATCATTAAGGAGGGAAATAAAATCCCTAATTTCGGGCTTGGGCTTGGGCCAAGACAAGGGTTTTCTGAAACCAGTTAAAGGGAAGAAAAAGATTGGATTGGGCCATGTAAGCCCAATTCATAGCATGAAATGGAGACTCAAAAGATTTGGATTGGTTTATGAAAAAGGATCCACTTCTGGGTCTATAGAGTCTACCGGACCTGGGCCAGAGCCCAGGGGTCCTCGTCACCGACCTGAGGAGCCTCTTTCCTAGTCGTCGGCAACCTCACATGGCGGCCTATGTCTGTCGACAACAACGGGATCAAAGCAGCTCTGCTCTGCACAAGCCACAACGGAGCTTGTAGGTGGGCCACCACCTGTCGGCGTTCCACTGACTTTGTTGCCGGCGGTGTCTGGGCCACTACCGGTCATCACGATGGCAACTACTACACCCACGCAACGTTTGTCGAGAACCATGGGAGCAGAGCAGATATGCTTTATACAAGCCACCTCGGAGCTCGTTGGTGGGCCACCATCTATCGGGGTTCCAAAGACCTTGTCATCGGCGGTATCTGGGCCACCACCCATCATCACAGCGGCGACTACTACACCGACGCAACCCTCGTCGAGAACCACGGGATCAGAGCATCTCTGCTCTGTACAAGCCACAACGGAGCTCGTTAGGCCACCACCTGTCGGGGTTCCACATATTTTTACCCCTAGGGGTTGACTCAAGTGGTAAAAGCCTTGGGTTTGGGGGTATGCTCCCCCCAGGTCCAAAAGCGGCTTTCTTTGTTTGGACAGCTTCATTGGACAAGATCCTGACTATAGATAACCTGAGGAAATGCAGGATAATTGTGCTAGATTGGTGTTGTATGTGTAAGAAACAGGGGGAATCAGTAGATCATTTGCTTCTACACTATGAGGTAGCCAGGGGAATGTGGGATGATTTTTTCATGAAAGTCGGTTTGTCATGGGTCATGCCTCTTCGATTGGTGGACTTTCTCGCAAGTTGGCAAGGCATTTAGGGTAACTCACAGGTGGCGGCCATTTGGCATATGGTTCCTATCTGTATGTGTTAGTGTATCTAGAGGGAAAGAAACGCAAGAAGCTTTGAAGATTGTGAGAGAACAATGGAGGAACTAAAAATTTTCTTTTTTAAGTCTTTGCTTTTAGAGGTGGGAACCATTGTTTGTAACGGTCTCAATGTTCTTCTTTCAACTGTAAACCATAACTAGATTCCTTCTCTTGTATACTACATGTGTACTTGAGCTTTTCTATTAATAAAATTTCTATGATTACCAATCAAAAAAGAAAAATTCTCCCTTCCAAGCAATTTGGGAACTCATTCACCACGTTCCTAAACTCAATCTGTAGTATAGAATAATATGAAAATGCATTGTTTAATACTTATGCGATTGTTTAATGTGTTTAAGAATGTTTTTAGAGCTAAATCCTAATTCAAAATCCTTTTTCTATAGTGTCACAGATAAAGAGGATGAGGATGAGGATGAGCAAGCGAGACATAACTAATCAATTAACCTTGTCTTAGTCAAGTCCTAAGAAGTGCCAAACACAGAATTAATTTGGAATTATTATAATGTTGGGTCAATAAAACATTATTTATTTCTAGTTACTTAAACTTGCCACGTTTCACTTGGTTATCTTATTATAAAGGAAGTATGTTTGAGGTATTTGTTGGTGCTAAGTTAATATGTAGCACTCCTAACCCAATGAGAAGGGGGTGTTTACAAGAGTGCAACTGATACTAGAACTAGTTATGAACTATCAAAAACAAAAGCAGGGGAAAGATCTCAATCATGTATGAGAGAGAGAAAGAGAGGGAGAGAAGGAGGGAGAAGAGAGTTATATTGACTTACATATCACAAATAGCATAAATACAAGAAGGATACAAACAAAGCACCGGTCTCGCAAGCGTCTCCACCAAGAGCAATTGCTTTCACGTTTCCGTGGGTTCTGCTTTGTTATGGCCCCACACCAGCCACACTTGAAAATAGGTGCATTAGATGGCAGAAGAAGGCGTAATCCACAGCCCCAACACGTTTCCTCGTGATCCTCACTGATTGTTGTAATTAAATGCTCCTATTATAAGACCTTTTCATTAGCAACAATATTTCAAGCCTCTACTAACAATGCACAAACTATATCATCAAAGTTATATGCATGCAACAATTCATTGTGCCCCACTAACCCAATGTTGGTGAAACCACTAGGCACACTTAAGCACAAATGCTTTCTAGAGCATAGGCACAAAGCGCACATTTCTTGAAAAATTATGTATAATAACAAAAAAAATCATAACATACAATAAGAAGTATTATAAAGGAAGATGGAAATATGTATACCTTATTAACTCAATTTATTGGAGTATTATGCAACATGACAATCAAGTAATCATCTAATTGCATAAAATCCAAACATAGCATTTTATATAATTCCCCCATGCTTTACTAAGGGCCCGTTTGAAACTTGGTCTGAACTGAGATCAGTCTAATTTTAAGCTGAGTCTAACATTCAAACACCCCCAACTCTTAAATTACTAAACTCATCTCAATTTAAAACCTCTTTACACCTGGGATCCATAACATTTTTCAACTCAACACCTCTTTACATGCAGGACCCACAACCTTTTTCAAATTCTCATAAATACATATAAACTCATCTTAACATCCAAACATATCTAAACTCATTTTAGGAAGGCTCCACAAAACCCACTCCACCATCTTGACTCACTACTATCTATAAAAAACTCAACTCATATCAACTCAGCTCAACATCCAAACGGGACCTAAGTATACACATCTTGATATTTAATAGCCATAGTCAAGCTAAAATACATGGTTGAGTTAAAATATACCAAAAAGGCAATGACCAAAAAAGCTCACGAATTGTAGGTATTGCCTTCTATGATAACATAAGCAATCAAATATCAATCCATCTAGAAAGCCAACTTGGACTATCATATCAGGTTCAAAGCATATACACCACATAAGAAAACATGTGGCCCCAAGATATGTGAATAATCTTCAATATCAACTCAATACTTGAGAACTAAAAATAAATAAATTATCATTTTCTGGGTCCTCAACTGATATTTTATATATTCTTTTTCAAAAAAACAAAAGGATGCCTTTTTGTGCTTTAAGCTCACTCAAAAAGTGCACTTAAAGCAAAATTTTGTAAAAGTGCTTCCTTTTGTGCTTAAGCACTCTTTTACCAACGCTGCACTAAATACATTCACAACATGAGCAATCAAGGTGATTAAATAGTTATAGAAATTCTAATAAAAATTCATATATAAGGATGAAAAAGCCATAATTACACTGCAATTGATTACGTGCCTATAAACACACTAGCTCCCTCAAGCTGTATAATCTTTTTGTGATATGGCGTTATAAGTGCAAGAGGGATGGGAAATCTGGAGCATCTCTGATTGCATTTATTTGATTGCAAGGGAACTTAGCTGATGCAGGAAAAGGGCTTTCATACCAAAAGTAGTGTAGGACAAAGGGTGGCAATACCAAATCTGATATAGGAGTTTCTGGGCCACAACCTTTATAGGGGTTCGGATGAGCTAGGATCCTGGTGAAAAAAGGATTAAAAATAGTAGGGAATATACAGTTTCTAATGGTGCAAGGGAAGAGGTATGGTATAACGATCAAACAAAGGGGACAGGCTTGGACTTGGTTTTATCTTCCTTGGCTGTGAAAGGTAATCAATCTTGATTGGACTTGGGTTGTTTAGGAGTGCTAACGGATGGATTGGAGCTTTGGGATATTGTAAGATCAGATTTAAGAGAAATAGGAGATGCGAATCAGATCTAATAATAGTTCCACAGAGATTTTATTTTCCAGGCACTTTGTCACGCTTTTCTACAACTTTTATCATCACAAGTTATATAAATATCATTTAAAAAAGGGACAAAGAACTACAATGTCTAAACATGAGATCCCTTGCGATGTCTCTGGATGACTTGTTTCATACATCCTCCTAAAATACTAAAGCAAAGCACACTGTCTAAGAAATGCTCAGAGGACAACTGCAAAATTTAGTTGTTAAGACCATGTCAACAGATTGCTATATTCGAGCTGACTGAGGCTTAAAGTATTCAACAGATTGCACAATTAATGATGCTAGTGGCCACCTGCATGTGGCTCATGGAATTTTGAGGACATATGAACTTGCCTAATTAGTATTTTGCCAGTGTACATATAATATGTTGCAATCCTGAAACATATGCCCACAGACAAAAGAATATACAAAGATATATGTGTGTTTGTATGGATAAGTGAATTAATCACATCAGTGGCACACCCACTAGGATTCAGAAGTAATGCAGCTTTGACCATAGTAAGATATCAACAGATAAGAGCCAGAATTCAATCCAGGAGGGCCATGTGCTTTGAAGAGTGACTGCCTTACTTCCTAGTAGAATGAGCAAGTCTTCAACGTTTAATTTGTCTTATATTACATTCTTCCTAGTAGATCGAGAAAGTCCTAGATCACTTTGTAATTATGTAACGTGTTCTCCTAGTATAATTAGGAAGCAATAGCTCAGCATCTAAAGGAGAAAACAACGTCTATATAAAAGGGAAGTTGGATAATAGTTGGATAAGAGAATAGGACAAGGAATTTTCCCACTCACAGTGTCTCTTCAGTTCTTCTTGAAGCTTTATTGTGTTTTTTATTTGCAATAGGATCAGAGGGATAGTCGCTCTCTTCACGTAACTTCATTTTCAGAATTTGATAATTGACATTTAGCAGCAATAGAAACTAATGTCAAACTGACTGAGTAATATTTCTAAAAGCAAAAGAAGGAAATGAATTTGCAGCAAAAGAGTCCAGAACTGAAAATTACAATTAGGTTGCGATAAAAATTTGTAATTTCCTGGAAATTTTACAAGTTCTGTAGGTCCAACGTTGCGACTCAAAGCTTTCAGCTAAAAACCATAAAGATCCAGAATTGGGATATAGGATATATATTTTAACTTACAGTTTATGGGCTTGGCGTTACACAGAGAAGAAATTTGGTTCATATTTCTTGTTCATCTTATTGATTAGCAGTCCCCACCCCCTCCCCCTCCCCCTCCCCCACCCTCTCCTCTCTCTCCCTCTTCCTCAAACACGTGCTATTTTATTTACATATTAGAAATTCAAGAAAAACAACTATCTTTACTTCTCTTCCTTGTTTTGCATGAATTCGTTTATCTCAAACACTCCGTTTTCATGCTATTGACTATAAAGGAAAAGCATACTCACCGCAACTTAAAAAGAGGCTATGGAGAAACTGAGCAACATAATTCATCATTTCTCTGGAAAAAACTGAAGGCAATGTATACCCTTTTCTGCATTCGATGCTTATGTTTCAGTTCATGAGCAGTGTTAGGAGCATCATATTAGAGTCTAACACCCAGAACTATACTTGTGTCCTCATAACCTTAGGTTTACTTTGCGTTGACTATGAAGCAATCTTATCTCTGTTACCTCTATCTCGGCATATCCAGGCCGAGGGGACTTCTCATAAAATTATGGCAAGTATCAAAAGGGGAAAAAAGATCTAGGTACTTACAGAAAGTTGGGAATTCCCTTCATTGTGTAACTGTGCCGGCCTTTCTACCAAAACTTGAGAACACAACCCAAAAATAAGAGAGATGAAACCAACACAAAGAGTACAGAATTTTCCAAACAAAAAAAACAGAATGCTGAATAAATACCTTTGATTTGAACGTGATTTAGAAGGTGAGCATTAGTAGCCATTTTAGGACCAGAAAGCGTAGAGAATATGAGGTGGAGGGGACGTTATCCCTCGAGTAATTTGGGTCTGACTTCGGAATTTGGAAAACTTAAGACCCGTTTGGTAGCTGAGAAATTACAGAATCTAATACTTATATTGTGGAAGAAATATGAAAGAGAGCAGAGAACAGGATATTTAAAGTGGTAGTTTGGATTTTAACATAAATTCTATCGTACATGAAACCTGAAGTCTCTTTGTTTTCTTGTTCTTGGCCGTCTGTTCTCTCTTTTATATCGTCCAAAATTAATTTATTTGTTAAAAAGTATGGCAATAACCATTATTTTTATTAATATCAAAACTTCTGCTAAATTTAAAATTTTGACTTAACAAGAAGTTTTTGACCAAAAATTGTTGAGTAAAATCAATTTTTACACGTAGTCAAGCCAACGACCCAATTAAGCATCTTTATTGACTTGGTCAAATTTATTTTTAAAATTTAGCTAAAATCATATTTTTTTATATTTATTTATTCCATTTAAATTCAATCTTCATATTAGATTATCTATTCACTCTCTATATAATAATAAAATATTATTAATTTAATAAGTTTGTTATTTAATTTATTTTTATCACATTTTATGGCTCTATCAATTAAATGTTAATAATAATTATATTCTAATTAAATTAATATTAAAAAAATCATATTTTTAAAAGTCATTTAATGCTAATAACAAAAAATATTTAATTAAATTCATCTAAATTTCTATAAAAATTTATTAATTACAAACCAAATAGTATTTTTGCTTAGAGTGAGAAATTAATATTTTAATATTTGATTGGAGTGAAAAATTAGTATTTTAATGTTTGGTGCAATTGTAGTTCTTCATCTTTGATCAGCTACTGTAGTAAAAATTTAAATTATTTTAGATTTGTCCAATTCAATGTGGGATGTTTTTGCCAAGCCAATGAGAATGTTGGCTTGGTCAAATGAGAATGATAGCCAAAATTTGAATAATCTGTGCCATAAAGACCTCACATTAAGTTGGGCATATCTAAAATAATTTGGTTTCAGCTACAATGCTTGGCCAAAGATAAAAGACTACTATTGTTATTAACATTAAATGGCTTTTAAAAATATAGTTTTTTAATATTAATTTAATTAGAATATAATTATTATTAAAATTTAATTGGTAGAACAACAAAATGTGATAAAAATAAATTAAATAAAAAAATTATTAAATTAATAATATTTTATTATTATATAGAGAGTGAATGGATAATCAAATATGAAGATTGAATTTAAATAGAATAGACAAATATAAAAAAGTATAATATTAACTCAATTTTGAAAATAGATTTGACCAAGTCAATGAAAATGCTTAAGCAGTAACGAATCAGATATTTATGGACAATTTTGTGTTTAAACTTAGTTATCAAACCTAATCCGACACCTTCTCCGTTGAGTAGTCTCCCACCAATCCGCTATCTATGGACAACCAAAAATGTTGTTTTCTTCTCTAACACAATTTGCCCGTGGACTTCCAAAAATACCCCATTGCTTTTCAAAAACACTCTCCTTTCTTTTGCACCCTAGCCAAACTGATCTATTTCTCTCCTACACGTTCTTCTCATACCGTATTTATACAACACATTTGAGCTGCTTCAGATCTAAACCAGCATTCTCATCTTTCTCTTGATTTCACGATGTGTATGGTGTGAAGTTGTGGCAGCCCCAACCTCTATTTAGGATGGAACGAAGATTTAAGATGGATTTAGATACACAGTTTAGATGAAATGAAATGAGATGTTTTGTTGAAAGTTAAATAAAATATTGTTAAATATAATTTTTTAGTATTATTTTTATTTTAGAATTTGAAAAAGTTGTAATGTTTATTATATTTTTGTTTGAGAATTTGGAAAAGTTGTGATGATGAAATGAGATGAGATGAGATGTTTTGTGTATCCAAACCCACCTCTAGAGTTTCGGGACATGCAACACAAGATTACATACCCACGTTCATTACAATTAATATGCAAAGCATTCTAGTATGCAACAAGCATTATGCAATAATCGCAGCAGAAATAAGACTGATAAAAATAATTGATATCAGAATGAACTAAACATCCCAATAAGTTATAAACCATAAATATGTACTTTCTCATTTATGAGGTTCACTTGCTCAACATAACGTTGGAGATAGAATCTCCATAAAACTAAATCTACATAACCAAATTAACTCTCACATCTGCTCTAAAGTATATAGAGTCGTTGCTACGAAAGTTCAAATCAAGTCTAGCCTCCTTTCTAGATCGGGCATCTCCTCAACCATCTGAAGCCAGCGGTACTCGATCGGTGCAAAACTGCAAGTGCACAGTATCGTAATTTTATAGTAAAGTGAGTGTCGTCCTCAATGATTGGTATCTCACTTTGACAAGTACCGAAATTATACTAGCCTCAACTTTATTTCGAACAATTACAAAGATTTTTGTAATTGCAATTTGAAATGAAATTAATTCAAAGAAAATATTCAAGGAAAGGAAATTTGTTGTTTAATGATCAAATTAACGAGAAAAAAACTTCTAGGAATCCTATTTCACCTAGTCCCTCACTATGTTTTTCTCATCTAACTAATTGAATTTAATTCTCTCTGTTTGTTAGCAAAATTTCCTAACTCATCCAAAGGCCTCTTTCGATAGTGAATTGAAAATATTCTTGTTTATTATTTTACACAAGAGTATGCAAATTAATAAAGCAAGACAGCATTAAGACCAACAATTTTAAGACTACATAGGTTCATATAATTCTTTCGATCTTTATATTTACTTATGCTGAAATATCCAAGTTCTATATAATTTCCTCTTTCGATAGCAAATCACAAGATTAAAATCATCTAATTAATAACTAGTTAATAAGAAACAATAAGCTCAGAATAAATCAAACAAACATAAAAGATAATTACTTCAAATTAGTATAGAAAAACAGGCATAGTTTAAAACTAGATTACATTGTTTTCCTAGAAAAGCAAATCACAATATAAATGAATTTATCATAATTTTTTTTTAGAGAAATAGAAGAAAATCAACAGTAAAAAAATACTCAGCGCAGTCCACAACGTCCCCAACATTTTTCTTTAATTTTCCTCTGGTCGGTGTCCTTCCTGCGTGTTGAACTTCCATTTTTTTTTTTTTTTTACTCCTCTCTGCACGTCATCCGCTGGTAGTTGGTAGAATAAGTCAAGTCCATTAACTCCATTCCTCCCAGCAATTAGCATCACGTCTCTTCTCTATTTTTGAATTTTTTTTGAAAATGAGATGATTTCATTTAAACCGATATCAATACATCATTCAAATAAACAACCTATCCCATGGCTGCATTAAGGACCTCGGGAGGGCCATCCTCAAACCATACATGTTCGCATACATCTTTGATTGCTAGTTTGGCTGCTGTATGAGCGACATTGTTTGCTGATCTGTGAACAAATCTTAGACTCCAGGCCTGATTCCTTGACATCAGAAGCTGCATATCCTCTATCATTTGGCCTATCCTCGAGTTGTCTTCACCTTTGGAGTTTACTGCATCCACTACTGCCTTGGCATCCCCTTCGAGACATACTTGGTTTAAACCAAGCTCCATACAAAAATCCATTGCTCTGAGAAGAGCAGCACATTCAGCTTGGGTGGCTGAGGAGATATGCTTCTTTTGACCTGTCACCACTGCTAGCACACTGCCCTTTGAGTCTCGGATGATAACACCCAGGCCCATCCTACCATTTTCTATTTCAAATGCTGCATCAAAATTCACAGTGACAAAAGGCCATGCAGCAGCCTTCCATTGTTGTTTTGAAACTCTCTCGCGAGACCCTGCTACCTTCTTTGAACTAGCATGATTGGATTCTTTAAAGAGAACCATGTCGTCATGAACCTGTCTCATCAGGAAAGTAGGATGCAGGAACTGGTTTCTAAAAATAAAGGCATTTCTCCTATTCCACAGTTGGAACCATATTGCTGAGGCCATCTCCAGACCCTCTTGGTTTAGCTTATTCTCTATCTCAATCCACAGCAGCTTAAAATCCACATGAAATCTCTTCCACTTGCTGAAGATGCTGGTTCCCCCTCCCCATACGTCTGCTGCAGCCGGGCATTCCCACATAACATGCACCAGTGTTTCCACTTCCCACTTACATAGTGGGCAAAGATTGTTTTCAATAATGTTCTTCCTGAAAAGATTGTCTTTTGTAGGAAGAATATCATTGAGACACTTCCATAGGAAAATTTTAACCTTACCTGGTACATCTAGTCTCCACATCTGTCTCCATACCTCTTGAGTCTCATGCCTGGTCGATCCTTCCCCTTCTTTTCTTTTCAAAAACTTGGATTCCAAAAAATAGGCACTTTTAACCAAGAATGTACCACTTTTTGACCCCATCTATATCAGCTTATCATTGTTTCCCCTGTTGCTCAAAGGTATGGCACATATCAGCTTCGCTTCCTCCTCATTGAAAACTGCTTCCACCAGATCAGTTTTCCATGTGCCCCTTCCCTCTTCAATCAGAACATCCACGCTTGCCTCTGGATCCAGCGTGTTCATAGGGGTCTGAATCTGGAAAGTCACAGGGGTGGGGACCCATTTATCCCTCCACAACTTTATCCTTTTTCCATTCCCCACCTGCCACACTGCTCCCTCTTTTATCAACTCCAAGCTAGACCACAAACTTCTCCATAAGAAAGAAGGGGCCCCTCGCAACTTAGCCTCCATAAGGTCACACTTTTGAAAGTATTTCTGCTTTAAGACTAGGGATACCAGTGAATTTGGAGCTTTTATCATTCTCCATAGTTGCTTAGCTAGAAGGGCCTTGTTGAAACTTGTGAGATCACGAAATCCCAAGCCCCCTTGGTTCTTGACCTCTCCCAATGACCTCCAAGTTTTCCAGTAGATACCTTTTCCTTCACTCTTGTTACTCCACCAGAATCTAGCCAACATGGATTCAATTTCTTTAAGTAGCTTCCCAGGCAATTTAAACACACTCATGGTGTAGGCTAGAATAGCCTGCAGCACACTCTTTATGAGAGTCTCTTTCCCTGCAGAAGACAAAAACTTTGTTTTCCAGTTATTAATTCTTTGCCAAATCTTATCCTTCAAAACTGTAAAAGTGTTGTACTTCGATCTCCCCACCACCGTTGGAAGACCGAGGTAACGGTTGTAGTCATTGCATCTCAAACCATTTATCTGCTGTAAAATGCATTCCTTGGCTTCCACTTTGGTGTTTGAGCTGAAAAAGACACTGGTTTTGTCTTGATTTAGAGTTTGACCTGAGGCTTCCTCGTATAAAAGCAGTAAGTCACGGATGAGGTACCATTCAGCCAAGCTTGCTCTACAAAAAATAACACAATCGTCGGCAAAGAGGAGATGGTTTATCTTCGGTCCACCCCTTGAAGCTGTCACTCCCTTAGTGATACCCGCAGAATCTGCTTCATATAGTAAAGAGCTAAGGCCTTCGACACAAAATAAGAACAAATAGGGTGATAGGGGGTCCCCTTGTCGAAGACCCCTAGATGGAGTTATGTTTTCTCCAGGTTCTCCATTGATCATCACGGCATAGGAAACTGTTTTGACACACACCATCACCAAGTCAGTCCATTTCTTCCTAAATCCAAGTTTGAGCATCATCGCCTCAAGAAAAGCCCATTCCACTCTATCGTAGGCTTTTGACATGTCTAGCTTAATAGCCATGGATCCCTCTCTGCCCCTTTTTTTTGAGTGCATGGTATGGAGAAGTTCGTAAGCCACCATAATGTTGTCTGAAATCAATCTACCGGGAATAAAAGCTCTTTGGTTCCATGAGATTACCTCATCCAATACACCTTTCATTCTGTTGGCCAGCACTTTCGATATCAGTTTATAGACTACGTTACAAAGGGAAATTGGCCTATAGTCACTCATTGCGTTTGGGCAATTTACCTTGGGGATTAGCACTAGATGGGTATGGTTTAGTTCCTTTGGCATATTTCCTATTTTTAAAACATCTAGCACTGCTTAGGTCACCTCAGAACCCACTAGCTTCCAATGTTCTTGATAGAATCCTGCACTAAAGCCATCGGGCCCAGGAGATTTAAAAGGTGACATTTGCCCGAGAGCCTCATCAACCTCTTTTTCTGTAAAGTCCCTCTCTAGAAAGTGCTGCATATCAGCTGACACCCTAGTATAAACCCCCTTAATGCACTGAGCCACACGGGCAGATTCTGGCTGGGATGACTGGAACAAAGAAGTGAAAAAGCAGGTAAAGCCTTCTGAGATCTCAGATTTCCCTATTAGAACTGTCCCCTGCATGTCAGTGACTCTTTTGATCAGATTCTTTTTCCTCCTCTGATTTACACAGGCGTGAAAAAATCTAGTGTTTCTATCCCCCCCAACCAGCCAATGTTTCTTTGCTCGTTGTCTCCACCATGTGTTTTCTTGGTCTAATAGGAAGTTGATATCTTTTTGTAGCCTTTTTTGTTGAATCATACTTCCTGCTACTTCCTCTAACTGCAGCCTACTTAGCAAAAAAGTCTTGTCCCTTATAGCCTTTGTTCTTTCCCTCACTATATTTTTGCTCCACTGCTTCAAACCCCTTTTTGTTGTTTCCAGCTTTCTCAGCATGCTGTCCATTTGACTCACCCCCCCCCCCACTCCTCCCTTTCCAAATGTCTGAAACTATCTCACTACAACCCTCTTCCTTGTTCCACCCTGCCACATACCTAAAGGGATTATAGGGCCTTCGGTTTAAGGCCTCTCTGCTGCTACACTGAAGAAGAATCGGGCTGTGGTCAGAACACACTGCAGGTAAAGTTTCCACATAGAAGTTAGAGTACTTAGCTCTCCAAGAACTGTTTGCAATGACACGATCAAGTCTTTCTTTGGTATAGGACTCGTCCTCATGGAGGTTGCACCAGGTGAATTTGTTTCCTTTCCATCCCAAATCGAACAGATCTCCCTCTTCCATAACCTTCCTAAACATGGACATCAGTTTTTCACTTCGAGGCCTCCCTCCCACCTTCTCTTCCTTTAACAAGACCTCATTGAAATCACCTATGACCCCCCAACCCCCATCAGTGGGCTTGAAAG
This sequence comes from Pterocarya stenoptera, assembly GCA_003123785.1. Taxonomy (NCBI): domain Eukaryota; kingdom Viridiplantae; phylum Streptophyta; class Magnoliopsida; order Fagales; family Juglandaceae; genus Pterocarya; species Pterocarya stenoptera. Next base: position 411,338 of record QEOT01001684.1, on the reverse strand, counting down.
AGGATAGTAACTCCCACGTTTGGCTTCTTAAATTAGCACTTGGGTGGCCATAAAAGCAAGATAATAGCCAATTGAAAGAGCATTTTTCATCATTGACCCTGACATTGATATGGTGATGAGAATAATTTATCAACTCAATTAAGTCTTCCTGTTTCCACAAAAGCATGAGACCTCCACTTCTTCCTCTTGCCTCTACTATGATACAACCATTAAATTTTAGCCTCTTCGCAACTCTGTGACCATAGCATATGATAATTTGGTCTCCATCAAGAAGACCAAATCGGGCAGCTTTTCCTTCACAATTAAGTAAAGGGCTTGAACTGTTCGGGGGTTCCCAAGCCCTCGACAGTTCCAACTTAGCAGTTTCATTGAAGTCGGCGGGGCTGCTGCGCAGCCTCCGCCGATTCCATGGGATTACCACTGTCCACCACTTTGACATTTGAGCGAGTTTTTCTACTTTTCTTAAAGAGGGCTGAACTGACCTTAGCTTCTTCTGCGAGCAGTCTTTTCCTGGGTGAAATTTGAGATGATAGAGCTGCTGTAGGAGTTCCTTGGACACGAGCACTTCTCTTCCACTTTCGTCCTTCCCCTTACCTTCTTCCACTTTGAAACGAAGAAAGCTGTTCCTGCTCTGCCGATTCTGGGCTATTACCCTCTTGGGTGGTATGGGCCAGTTCCTCCAAGCCCCTTTGTTCTCGAGGCCCACTTCTTGGTCCGGGCCCATTCCCGGTTTGAGTCTCAAAAATGATATCCCGCGTGTTCTCCCTCCTTCCCTCAGTACTATCCTGCTGATGTGCGTATCCATGCTGCGAATCCTGTGTAGATTTCTCCCCCGATTTTGAGGAAGAGTCTGTTCCCAATGCCATGCCCCTTCCCTCTGACTGTGTTGGCAACGTCACTTTGTCTCCTGCTCCCACAGTGCTTCCTTTTTGACCATCCCTATGAACCTGACGTGGCGGGATGGTTCTTCCAGTTTGGTCCCTTTCCACCTCCTTCTCCGATGGCCTTTCAACTGGGCTGCTCGCGGTGGTCTCCATATCCCTTATGCCGAACCTTACTCTGACATCCCCCCCTCATCTCCGCTACCATAACTGGACTGGAACTGCCTTCTCCTCATACCTTTTTCAGCTCGAAGCCACGGCCCAAACTGAGGACCTGACCCTTCCATTTCTCTTTTGTTCTCGCCCACCGCCCTACACCCCTTTTCATCATGAGTAATCCAACCACATTGGAAACATATCTTAGGTAAGTTTTCATAGCGGAACTGGATCCAAAGTCTTGATCCCTGATAGTTAATGAAGCGACCTCTTGCAATTGCTTTATACAGAGAGACCTCCACCCTCACCCGTAGGCATCTTCCCCATCCAATGCCGTCCTCCTCCACATCGACTTCTAGGACTCGTCCCACTGATCCTCCAATTTGAATCCCCCATTCCATTGTCATACACCCCAATGGTAGATCGTAAATTTGCAACCAGTAAATTTCCTTGTCGAAATTGAGTTTCCCTGGGCGCATGCCCCCTTCGAACGGCCATAACTGGAATAGAGCGTTGTCAAAAGTCCATGGTTTCCCTTCCATTATCCTATGCATATCCGCTTGTGTCTCAAAAGTGATGATGAAAGTATTTTTGTTGACTTCTTGGAATGTAGCCCTTTTCCCAATCCTCCAAATTTTTGTCATCGTATTGCTTATGAGCTCCTTGCCTACTACTCTGTCTGTGCAAACCTTTCCTATGAGACTTCTTTCTCCCTTCCGTAAAATCTCTTCACCACCTCTGTTATCTGCTTCTAGGACCTCCTCCTCCTCTTCAGTCAGTCGAAGTTTCATCCACTGATCTTCAAGATTCTCCATTCTAATACTTTCTTCACGTATCCTGATGGAATCCTAAGTAACCAAGCTATTTCGCCACCTCCGGTTTAGGCACCAGAGAGGAGACTTCGTGCTATCACACTATTGAACTTTCTTTCCTCTATTTTTGAATTTGATCAATATCTTTCTTTCTTTTTTTGTACTTTTCTCCTCTTTGTAGTTAGACGCCAATAGAGTAGAATGAAATGACTTCTCTTTGCCAACGTTTCTTCCTTTTGAATTTGAAAATTTTCTTCTATCCTTAGCATCTTCAAAATTTTAACTTGATCTTTATTCCCAAATGGTACTCGTGATCAACTCTTATATTCAAATAAATCATCATTTAAATCTGAGAGTCCTTAGATGATAGACTTCTAAAATTTGGATCTTCTTTTTCTTCAAATCTTAAATAAAATTTAAATGACAGCAATAAAGCCTAAAATCAATAAAAATAAATAAAATTAAAATAAATTTTAAAGTTAAGGAATGATAAAATATAGAAAATTATGTAAATCATCAAACACCCACAAACTTACAACTTTGTTTGTTCTCAAACAAAAAGAAAAGAGAATAAAATAAGAGACCACTATAGTCTATCGACAAGACCCCATAGAGAAGTTTTATCACTCTCCAAGCCATGATCTGAATTAGATTTCATTTCAAGTATCTTACTCTTTTAATATGAAGGATAGCAGGAAAATCAATCACAAATTTAGCAATTTGTCAAGCAAAAGTTAAGAGGTTACTTCAACCTAAAGCTAAGACCTTGAGTGTGTGTGTGTGATAGTCAATTTAACTCCAAACCACCTACAAATTCAAATAAAAGTTAGGGGTGTAACCGGTCTGGTCCGGTTCGGTTTTGGACAAAATCTTGGAACGAACCGGTATGATCGGTTTTGTATTTTTCAAAATCGATTGCGCACCGGTTACCCTCCTAAACCGGTACTTCCGGTTTCCGGTCCGGTTTTTCGATTTTTTTAAATGTAAATTTGACATTAGTATAATATTAGACTATTAGTATAGCTATATATTAGTATATATTAGTCTTAGTTATAAACTATATATTAGTATAACTATATAATACATGATCAATTACATTTTCATTTTTAGGATTAAACTTTTATTTTATCATAACATTATCTTATATATAATTATATTAATAGCATATGATCAAACAAATTACAAATATTCATATTTAAGATTAACATTTTTTGTTATAATTTATAAATTATAATATGAAATTATTTCATATATGATATATAATTATATTAATATATATAAAATATTTTGTATAATTTTAATTTTGTATAAAACTTATATATAAAATATTATTTTTTATATATATTTTATCAATCAGTCCGGTCCGGTTCCGGCCGGTTTATGAAATATAAGAACTGGTCCTAAACCGGACCTGTTCAAAACTGGCAAAACCGGTCCGAACCCGGACCGGTTTACCGGTTTTTCGATTTAAATTTACACTCCTAATAAAAGTAGAACAACTAAAACCAGAAGAATTCTCTCAAAACTTAACCCCATAAGTCTAATTTTCAGAAATCCTCTCCACTAATGCAGTCACACCAAAATCAGAGATCAAAAGGTCTTTAATCAGGTTGTAATGACAGGTCACAGGGTGAGGGCTAAGAAAGAAATGGATAAGGAAAATTAAAGCAAAAGCACACCCAGCAAAATATTTTTTTTTCAACCTCCCACCTTTTTCGTTCAGTCACCTCACTTCTTGTAGCCTTTTCAAATTTTCAACCACTTCAACCTTCTTCTTTTTCGTTCACTTTGATCATACAGAGCATAATTTCCTTTGAACTAACTTTCTCTTTAAATGTATATTTCCACCAAAGTATTTTCTCAAACTGTAAAATGTAAATCATGGTTTTTCAAGCTTAGAACCGAAATGGGTGATGTAGTTAAAAGAACAAATAAAAGCTTAAGTAAAATAAGGCTCAAGGGGGTTGACTATGGAAAATACACCATGCAATTATGACTTGATAACTAGGACGGTTGGGAAAGCTTTTTGGTTATGACAAAAAAATGCCTAGATCATTTCTCTACTATTTGGTATCAACTAGGATTCGCCTCAAGGATCCATCAATGGATTTTAGAGCAAAGTAAGATTGAACTTCCCTGACCCAGTTAATTCAACTCATTCTCTTCATAAGCAAAATGGAATTAAAAAAAATGACTATGTGCTCAATTATGTTCAAGGATAAAGGTTTAAATCAAAGTACCAACAAAATTCAGCTTGACATAAAAGAAAATTTGAAAACTTTTCTTAGTCCTATCCTCAATCACAAATTTTAGAGTCAGATAATTCAATCATACTCAAATGCATGCTTGGTAAGGGAATCCAACAACTTAAGACATTTAGAATCACAAGTAAAATAAAATAAACAGCAATCAAGAAGACCAAATGACTATAGGAGTTTACACCCCCAAACTTAAACTAAACAATGTCCTCATTGTAATTCAAAAGTGAGAAAGAATGAAGAAATGAAAGGAACTTCCCTGGTTTCATGGTGGATCCACCGTAGTTTGCAATTTCCAGCTCTTTATTCATTTTAAATAAACCTGCATCAAAATCCAAATTATTAAAAATAATAAATAAAAGAATAAAAGAAAATTCTATGGGCTGCCTCCCATAAGCACTTATTTTAAATCTACAGCCAGACTTTTCAATCTTCATCAATTAGGATCTCCAAGAGGAATAAGTGTACAGATCCTATCCACTTATTCTCCATAATAATGCTTCAATCTCTAACTGTTAACTCTGAATATACTTCCTATCTTGTCCTTCATGTCTACTGCTCTAAAAGAGGAAACTTTGTCAATTGTATAAGAACCTGTCCATCTTGATCTAAACTTGCCCAGGAAGAGTTTGAGTCGTGAATTGAAGAGTAAAACCTGTTGTCCTAGTGCAAAATCATGCCTCAGAATCTGCTTGTCATGCCACTTCTTTGTTCGTTCTTTATAAATCTTCGCATTTCCATAAGCATCGATCCAGAACTCATCCATCTCATTCAATTGAAGAAGTCGCTTTTCTCCTGTTGCCTTCAAATCAAAATTAAACTTCTTTACCGCCCAATAAGCTCTATGCTCCAACTCCACAGGGAGATGACACATATTTCCGAACACTAATCGGTAAGGAGACACCCCGATAGCTATTTTAAAGGTTGTACGATATGCCCACAAAGCATCATCAAGCTTCTTTGCCCAGTCCTCCCTATTGGTGTTGACTGTCTTTTTAAGGATATTCTTAATTTCTTGATTTGAAATTTTAGCTTGGCCATTAGTTTGAGGATGGTAGTGTAATAACCGGCTCATTTCTCTCTCGATTGGTCACGAGTCTCATCTACGCTTTTTAAATACTAAAGCCGTGTTTTATAAGCGGTTGGTTTTAAAGTAACCCCAGTGTTTTAAAGCCCTCGAATATTTTAAATCTCCTAGAAATATTTATATAGGGTATTTTCAGTGTTATTGAACCAAGCCTGATTTTAAATAAAATAATTATAATATTTTTGAAGAGCTCCAAAAATATTATAATTGTAGAAAAGCATTTTATTAAAATAATTTCAGTTATTTAAAATATTATGGGATTTAAATTATGTTGAAAACTCTAATTAATTAGATGGTTTTATTCTCTTAAAGATATTAAGCAAGACTTCTTCATTTTATTAATAATGAGGGAATATTATTTTATAAACTAAAATTTAGTTTAAATTATATTCTATCTTAATTTCTCTCAGTGTTTTTAAGTTAAATCAGTGTTTAATCTCTTACCTTTAGATCGTCTTGAAGACCCTAAGATGAAAGGTTTGGATTAAAATCCTAAGGCCCTTAGCTTTTCCCCATTTCCTATTTTCCCTCTCTCTCTCTCTCTCTCTCTCTCTCTCTCTCTCTCTCTCCTCCCTCTCCCCTTGAGCCCGACAGAAGCCCCTCCTCCCTTTCACTCGATTCTCTTCAACTCAGCTCGGCGCCGCCGCATGTCGCCCAGCCTCACCGCCACCACCGGCGACTCCCCCTCACGCCGTCGACCAAGCCAGCCACCACCGAGCTCCCCCACGCGTAGCTCTCTCTCTCCTCCTGCAGTAACCCAACCAAAATGGGTTTCACCCATTTCTCTCCCTCCTAGCGTCATCACCGTCAGCCAGGGCCGCCACCAAGCACCACCACGAGCATCCTCTGACCTCCCCATTCCTCCTCCCCTTGACCCGAAGCCAGTAGCCCCTCCCTCACACGCACGCAGCTCCTCCAATGTACGGGGTTCTCTATACCCAAGGCCGAGCTCCGCCTCCCATGGTCACAGCACCACCACTAGAAGCCTCCTCCCTCACCGGCGACCTCCCCTAGCCACCCCCATGCCCAGTCGAGCCTCCATCCTCCCGCATGCCCTCTCACTCTCTCACGGGTGTTCCTCCACCCTTTGTCTCAGATCCGCCGACGTGCCGCCTCCACCTCACCACAATAGCTCCACCATACCCCTCTCAAGCCCTCCATGGCCAGCCAATGACCAGCCAAGCTCCCCCTCTGAATTTCCATGTTGAAACCCACGACCTAAACTCCTCCACGAGCCGCCGTGTCTCCGACGTGTGGCACCTCGAGGTAAGACCTTGAGTTTGGAAGAGGTAGTGACCATAAGTAGATCTCGAAGGTTTTAGCATAGTAAGGGACACGTAAGAGCACGGGATAGAAGGAGAGTGTTTCAAATGAAGTGTAGTTCTATTCTAAGTTTAGTTGCTTATGCACTAGATAGAGAATAACACTAAGGTTATGTGTATGCATGTAGGTTGCCATCTAACACACACATAAATGGACTGCATGAAATGAGTATAGCATGGAGTCTAGGTAAGTATTACATTCATACTCTTCTAAAGTTTTCTAAACGATATGAAATGGAAATGAAATGCTTTTCCTTTATGATGCTTTACAAAATGACATGAAAAATGTTTTATGAAAGTATGCTACGTATTTTAAGATATACGTATGTAATGGCTCTTCTTGGCAGCCCCTTTTTATGCAACAAAAGTATTAATTGTATGCATGTGAATAGATGACAATACGCAGTATCTATTGTATGTATTTTCACGGAATGAGATGTGAGGCCTATGCCTTGTGCTTTAACTGTTGCTTTAAATGACCCAAAGAAAGTGTTTTAAAATGTCCCTATGAACCGATGTTAAAATGTCCCTATGAACTGATGCTTTATGAATGCCGTGAAAGATGTTTAAACTCATGCTTTTAAATGATGTTTTTCCATGAATGAACTGTTAAATGAAAGGACTAAATAGACTAAAAAAAGGATTGAAAGGAAATGAACGTTTTAATGTATGAAAATACGTAACGGCCATGATTGAACAAATGGGTACCAAAGGACTGGGCAGATTGTAATACCAAGTAAGTAGTACTGGTAGTGCACCCAGTGCTGCTCCCTGATTGAAAGGGGTTCCCAACCCGTGGCCACTGGCGAAATCCAGGTTCAAAGGAAGACCGCTAACCCTAGTACACGGGGCGTAACAGTGTGTACCGGTCAAAGAAAAGTGATAAGAAAGAATGTATGAATGCATCAAACCCTTTAAGAAATGAAGCCACTGACGAGAGATGTTTTACGAAAATAAAACCCTTTTAAAGAAAAAACCCTCCTAGTAACGTTTTCAAAATAAATATATGCCTTATGTACGTATAGTATGTATAGAGTGATGAATGCATGACTAAAAAGCTATGTTAGTATATTTTAACTATATGAAGTAATGCTTACTGAGTATTTGACTCATTTTTAGTTTTTATGTGTGCCCCTCCCCCACAGGAACTAAATGAGCAGAACGCGTCAGGACTGACACGGCCTAAGGGGAAGAGCACAGAAGTCTAGGCATGAGAGTTTTTGTATGAGAGGCATTTTTATTTTAAGATTGATGTTTTTCATTATAAATCTCTTTTATTCTCAAAGCACATTTTATTTTATAACGTAGAGTCTTGCACCCTAGGTATGGAAGTAAAAAGTTTTAAAATAAACGATAATTCCCGTCATCCTTTCTAAAATCATTTTATAAAAAGTCCCACCACAAGGACGGGTGTTACAGGTAGCCAAGTGTTATCTTGTGCTTCACACCATATTTAGAAAGAAGGTTATCAAACAACTTGTTGCAAAAGTGGGTTCCTTCGTCACTATTGATAGCTCGTGGAGTGCCAAATCTTGTGAATATATTCTTATGCAGAAATTTGAGCACTACCTTTGCATCATTTGTGTTGCAGCAATTGCTTCTACCCATTTTGACATGTAATCTACTACTAGCAAGATGTAAACAAAGCCAAAGGAATGAGGAAAATGACCCATAAAATAAATTCCCCAAAATATCAAATAACCCAACCTCCAAGATGTTTTTCAATGGTAGCTCCTGACGCCTTGAAATATTTCCCATACATTGGCACCGATCAGAAGTCTTCACCAAAGTTTAACTATCATGCAAAATCAGGCCAAAAGAAACCACTTTGAAGTGCCTTAGCTACTGTTTTTGTTGCTCCAAAGTGTCCTCCATATGATGATGAATGGCAATGATAGAGAATGGTTTGCATCTCTTCTTCTGGCACACATCTTCGAATGATTTGATCAGGGCATCTTTTGAACAGCAAAGGCTCATCCCAAAGATAATATTTCACATCAAGTAGAAACTTCTTGCATCGGTGGTAAGTGAGATTTGGTGGCAGTACTCTACAAGCTAGATAATTTACAATATCAGCATACCAGGGAAAAATGATCTCACATGCAAACAACTGCTCATTAAGGAATGCTTCTTGGATCACTGAATCCAGTTTTACTTTCTCTTGCTCCAGCCGAGAGAGATGATCATCAACTGAATTTTCACTTCCTTTTTTTTTTTTTTTTTTTAAATATCTCAAACGTCCAAATCAAACTCTTGAAGAAGTTGGATCCAACGAATTAGCCTACGCTTAGCATCCTTCTTGCCAAATAAATAGCGGATAGCTGCATGATCTGTGAACACTATCACCTTTGTACCAATGAAGAAAGACCAAAAGTTGTCACAAGCAAACACAACAGTAAGCATCTCTTTCTCTATTGTTCTATAATTTAATTAAGCTACCTGCAAAGTTCGACTTGCGTAATAGACGACCCTGAATAGTTTGCCTTGCATTTGTCCTAATATTGCTCTAATTGCAAAGTCACTGGCATCACACATGACTTTAAAAGGTTGACTCCAATCAGGTACAGTCATAATTAGTGCTGAAACTAGTTTCACCTTAATCGCATTAAAGGCCTACAAACAAGCATCACCAAAGTCAAATGAAGAATTTTTTTAAGAAGATTGCATAAAGGTTTAGAGAGTTTAGAAAAATCTTTTATAAATCTTCTATAATATCCCGCATGACCCAAAAAGTTTCGGATTCCCTTCACATTCTTTGGAGGTGGTAGTTTTTCTATGGTTGCAATTTTTGCTCAACCAACCTCAATTCGTTTAGATGACACTCGATGGCCAAACATGATCCCTTCTTGGACCATGAAATGACACTTCTCCCAGTTTAGGATTATATTTTTGTCTTCACATCTCTGCAAAATAAGAGCTAGATTATGCAAACAATGATCAAAAGATGTACCAAAAACGGAAAAGTCATCCATGAAAATTTCCATAATATCTTCCGCCATATCAAAAAAGATGGCCATCATGGAATGTTGAAATGTCACTGGGCTACTGCACAATCCGAATGGCATCCTCCTAAACCCATATGTTCCATATGGGCATGTGAATGTAGTCTTCTCTTGATTTTCAGAGGCTATGGCTATTTAAGAAGCAATAGTAGGAATACCCGGCCAATTGATCCAACATTTGATCAATGAAAGGAAGTATGATCATTCCTTGTTGCTTTGTTCAGCTTGCGGTAATCCATACATATACGCCACCCCGTGATTGTTCTTGTAGGAATAAACTCATTGTTGTCGTTCCTCACCACCATCATTCCACCCTTTTTTGGCACAACTTGTACTAGGCTTACCCATGAGCTGTCTGAAATAGCATAGATAATTCTAGTGTTGAGGAGCTTCAAAATTTCAGCTCTCACAACTTCCTTCATTGTTGAATTTAACCTTCTTTGGTGCTCGATCGATGGTTTGTAAGATTCCTCCATTAAAATCTTGTGCATGTAAATGGAGGGGCTTATACCTTTTATGTCGGAAATGGTCCATCCCAAGGTTGTTCTATGCTCCCTTAACACATGCAGCAACTTTTCCTCTTCTTCGGGTGTGAGTGATTCAGCAACAATCACTGCAAATGTGTAATTGTCACCCAAGAGTGCATAGCGAAGATGCTTAGGTAATTGTTTCAACTATGGAGGGATGTAAGTTGTAGTTTGTTGCATCGTTTCTTTAGAAATTGCAAAATCCTGCTTTGCTACAATCGGCTCTAGCCTCCCTCACTTCATTGCTAAGTGATGTGTCCTGCTGCAAGGCTTCCAAGACAAATAAATAGTGGAAAAATTCTTCACTAACAACAGGTAAATTAGATTCACGAACAGCAGAGTTAGTAAAATTATAAGTTTGAGATGAAGTGGTGATGCATCGTTTTAGGTGATCGGCTAGTGCATCTCCTTGAAAGGCTTCTTCTACACATTGCTTAAGGACATCTACCCGAAAGTGAGTGCTTGGCTCTTCTGGAAATCTCATGGCTTGGTAGATGTTGAACACAACCTCTTCCTTATTCACTCTCAATGTTAATTCACCATTTCGAACATCAATTAAAACCCTTTCTCATAGCCAAGAATGGTCGGCCAAGAATCAATATGACTTCTTCGTCTTCCTCCGTATTTAACACCACAAAATCAGCAGGAAAAATAAATCTATCCACCTTTACCAATACGTCTTCTATGATTCCACGTGGATACTTGATGGATTGATCTGCTAGTTGCAAAGAAATGGTTATTTGTTTCATCTCTCCAAGTCCTAATTTCCTGCAAACAGAAAGTGGCAAAAGATTAATGCTAGCACCAAAATCACATAAAAATTTATCAAAAAAACAATTTCCAATAGTGCATGGCAAAGTGAAACTTCCCGGATCTTTTATTTTTTAAGGCAATTTCTTTTGAAGAATACCATTGCATTCTTCAGAAAGCTTTACTGTTTCGAACTCCTCCAACCTTCTCTTCTTGAAAATGATGTCCTCCAGGAATTTGACATAATTTGGCATTTGTTCCAAAGCATCTGCAAAAGGAATATTTATGTGAGTTTTCTTTAAAATATCCAAAAACTTAGAAAATTAATTATCTAATTTCTTTTTTAAAAACGTTTAGGATAAGGAAGTGGAGTAGGGAGAACAGGAGGATTGTTAGTTGTTTGAGGCCATTTCTTCCAAAAGAGAGCTAGCAGTTTTAGTTGTCTTTGACATCAAAGTTCGACCACCAGCAACAGCAGCATCAACTATAGTCCGAGTCTGCCCATTTAACCCATTGTAGAACATTTGAACCTGCAACCAGTCCGATAATCCATGTTGAGGGCAACGTCAAACCAAATCTTTATACATTTCTCATAGAGTGATTCGAAATCATTTTGCTTGAATTGACCAATCTCACTCTTAAGTTGGGCTATTTTTGCAAGTGGAAATAATTTAGCAAGAAACTTTTTAGCCATGTCCTGCCAACTAGTAATACTTTCTGAATGTGGAGATTGTAGCCAACCTCTTGCCTTGTCCCTCAAAGAAAAAGGAAACAATTTCAGCCTAATGATGTCTTCAGTAACACCATTAATCTTTACAGTGTCGCAAATCTCCAAAAACGTCGCCAATGAATATTGGGATCATCTAGTGGCGATCTGCTAAATTGGGCTTGTTGCACCATGCTGATTAAGGCTGGTTTGAGCTCAAAATTGTTGGCATTAATGGTTTGACGTCTTATATCCGAGTAGTTGTCACTCACAACTGGCCATACATAATCTTTCAAGGTGCGTGGTTGTGCATCTTGTTGTCCTTCAGCCATGACTAGTACTTTCTTTTTTATTCGTAATCTAAGAGTTCTTTCAATCTCCAGATCAAAGGGAGTAATGTCACGATATCTAGCACGACGCATCCAACATCAAACACACACCTGTAAAATAAATAAAGTTCTAAATAAAATAAAATTCAAATTAAAATCAAGATTGCTTTGTATCGATATTGGCAAAAATAAGAAGAAATCAATCCCCGACAACGGTGCCAAAAACTTGATCAGTGCAAAACTGCAAGTGCACAGTATCATGGTTTTATAGTAAAGTGATAAGAAGAGTGTTGTTATCAAGGATTGGTATCTCACTTTGACAAGTACCGAAATTATACTAACCTCGACTTTATTTAGAAAAGTCACTAAGATTTTTGTAATTACAATTTGAAATGAAATCAATTCAAGAAAATATTCAAAGGAAAGGAAAGCTATCGTTTAATGATCAAATTAATGAGAAAAAAAAAACTTCTAGGAATCCGATTTCACCTAGCCCCTCACTATGCTTTTCAAATCTAACCAATTGAATTTAATTCTCTCTGTTTGTTAGCAAAGTTTCCAAACTCATACAAAGGTCTCTTTCGATAGTCAATTGGAAATATTCTTGTTCATCATTTTGCACAAGAGTATGTAAATTAATAAAGCAAGACAGCATTAAGACCAACGACTTTAAGACTACATAGGTTCATATAAGTCTTTCGATCTCTTTATTTACCTATGCTGAAATATCCAAGTTTTATCCTATAATTTCCTCTTTCGATTGCAAATTACAATATCAAAATCATCTAATTAATGGCCAGTTAATAAGAAGCAATAAGTTCAGAATAAATCAGACAAACATAGAAGATAATTACTTCAAATTAACATAGAAAAGAAAGCATAGTTTGAAATTAGATTATATCGTTTTCCTATGATAAAGAAAATTTAGTTCATGCTAGAAATTAAATTCAATATAAATGAATTTATCATAATTTTTCTGAGAGGAATAGAAGAAAATCAACAGTAAAAAAATACTTAGCGCAGTCCGCAGCATCCTCCACTTTTTTCTTCAATTTTCCTCTGGTCGGTGTCTTTCCAGGTTGAACTTCCCTTATTTTTTTATTTTACTCCTCTCTGTACGTCATACGGTGGTAGTTTTTTTTTTTTTTTGAACTAAAAGACTTTTCATTAATCAAGAGATAATTACATCATTCATGGGGACGTCACCCTTCACTGAGATTTCAACCTCCTCAGGGCCTTCCTCTAGCCATATTTGTTCACTAACAAACCTATTTGCAATTTTTGCTGCTGTGTGGGCAGCTTTGTTTGCTGATCTATAGACAAATTTGAGGCGCCAAGCTGGGTTGTGGTTCATCATAACCTGCATATCTTCTATCCTTTGCCCCATCCATGTATTATCTTCCTTTTTTGAGTTCACTGCATCAACAACTATCTTGGCATCCCCTTCAAAACATACTTGGTTAAACCCGAGCACAATACTCAATTCCATAGCTCTTAGCAGTGCAACACTCTCGGCTTGGACAGCAGATGCAATATTCTCTTGGCAGCTTGTTAACACTGCTTGGATTCTGCCCTCTGGATCTCTAATCACTACTCCCAATCCCATACTTCCTTTTCCTTTGTCAAAAGCTGCATCAAAATTAACTTTGAAGTAAGGCCATTCAGGTGGTTTCCATGTTGGGGTTGAAGAGATTCCTTTGGTCCCTGCTATACTCTCTTGATTTCTTGTGTTTGCTTCTTTGTACAGATTTAGTTCAGCTTACGCCCCTCTCACAACAGCCTCAAGTGTAGAGAGTAGATTCTGAAAAATAAATTCATTTCTTCTAGCCCATAGTTGATAGAACACCACTGAGACTAACTCCACTTCTTCCATACTCAATCTCATCCTTATATCATTCCACAGCAGATGGAACTCACCAAACTTCCTCTTCCATTTGCTCAGCAGGTGGAAGGCTCCCCCCCACACATCACCAGCTGCAGGACATTCCCATAATACATGCACAGTAGTCTCACTTTCCTCAAAACAGATTGGGCATTTGTTGTTCTCAATAATGTTCTTCCTATTAAGATTGTCTTTTGTAGGAAGAATATTATTGAGACTCCTCCATATGAACATTTGCACCTTACGTGGGATTTCGAGTTTCCATATCCCTTCCCACACACCTTTATCTCCCTTCTTATTTGAGGTTTCCCCTATCATACTGAAGATTCTTTCTGTTTCCAGGAAGTAGGCACTTTTCACACTGAATTCCCCTTTTGCATTTCCAACCCAAATCAGTCTATCACAAGCTCTACTCTTGCTAATTGGCATTGAGCATATAATTGAGGCTTCAGTTTCATCAAAGACAGCCTTGACTAAATCCTGCTTCCACTTCCCACTATCTTCCTCAATTAGTGCATCAACTCTTGCCTCGGGATCAAGAGTGTTAACAGGTGTTTGAATCTGAAAGGTGATTGGCCTAGGAATCCATTTATCCTTCCATATGCTTATGCTTTTTCCGTTTCCCACTCTCCATACTGCCCCTTCTCTAATCAAATCTAAGCTGGAAAAAATGCTTCTCCAAATAAATGAGGGATTACCTTTCAGTTTTGCCTCCAGCAGATTGCCTTTTGGATAATATTTCTGTTTGAAAACTTTTGACACCAGAGAATATGGATCCTTCAACAACCTCCAACATTGTTTGGCTAATAGAGTTTTGTTGAAACTATATAGGTCCCTAAATCCCAACCCTCCTTTATTCTTCACTGCCCCCAAAGACTTCCAGGATTTCCAGTGAATCCCCTTTCCTTCTGCCTGATGAGACCACCAAAACCGAGACAAAAGGGCCTCTATTTCTCTAATGAGATTGCTAGGCAGTTTAAAAACAGACATGGTATAGGCAGGGATAGCTTGAAGAACACTTTTGATAAGGATTTCTTTTCCTGCCGCTGAAAGAAACTTGGCTTTCCAGCTATTGATTCGTTTCCATATCCTCTCCTTCAGAGACTTGAAAGTATTGTATTTATCCCTTCCCACAACAGTTGGGAGACCTAGATATTTGTTATAATTATTGCACCTTGACCCATTCACCAGTTGAACTAAAGGTTCCTTTGTGGCTATCCTCGTGTTAGAGCTGAAGAAAACACTTGTTTTATCATTGTTTAAAGTTTGGCCAGAAGCACTCTCATAAGAGGCCAGCAGATCTCGAATTTTTTGCCACTCCCTCATTGATGCTCTACAGAAAATGACACAGTCATCCGCAAAGAGAAGATGATTTATCCTTAAGCCCCCTTGTGACAGCCACACCCTTTATCAAACCCTTAGTTTCAGCACTGTTTAACGTAGAGCTCAGCCCTTCAGCACAGATTAAGAACAAGTATGGTGACAAAGGATCCCTTGACGTAGCCCTCTCGATGGGATAATGACTTCACCAGGTTCTCCATCTAACAGTACTGCATATGACACTGACTTTACACATTCCATCACCAGTTCAGTACATTTCCTTCCAAAACCCAGTTTGAGCAACATCATTTCTAAAAAGCTCCACTCAACTCTATCGTATGCTTTCGACATATCCAGCTTTACAGCCATATTACCTTCCCTACCTTTTTGTCTCACTTTCATAGTATGGAGAACTTCGTATGCCACCATAATATTATCCGAGATTAACCTCTTAGGGATGAAAGCACTCTGATTCCATTAAATTACCAAATCCAAGACTCCTTTCAATCTATTTGCCAATACTTTAGAAATCAATTTGTAGGCTACATTGCACAGTGATATTGGCCTAAAGTCATTTACTGATGAAGGGGAGTTTACCTTAGGGATTAGGACCAGGTGGGTATGGTTTAGCTCCTTTGGTAGTCTACCCTCTCGGAAGAAGTCCATAACTGCCTGCGATGTATCCTTTCCCACTGCTGCCCAATGGTCTTGGAAAAAGCCCGCACTGAAACCATCAGGTCCAGGTGACTTGAAAGGAGACATTTGTTGGAGAGCTTTTACCACTTCTTGTTCAGAACAGTCCCTTGCCAACTGGGTTTGCACCTCAGGTGTCAGTTTTGCTTCAATCCTTCGTGAAACTTCATCCAGATTTTCCATACTAGGCTGAGAAGAATGGAAAATAGATGAGAAATGTCTTCTGAAACCCTCTGCTATGTTAGATTTACTACTAAGCACAGTCCCATCCATATCAATAACCTTGGTAATTGAGTTTTTTTTCCTTATCTGTTTCACACAGGCATGGAAGAACTTAGTGTTTCTATCCCCTCCTTTCAACCAATGTTTCTTTTCCCTTTGCCTCCACCAGATATCTTCTTGATCTAGCAGGAACTCCATTTCTTTCCTAAGCCTTTTCTATTCAGCCATGGACTCAAGTCTCCCATCTTTTTGAATTAGACTCAACTGTTGGTTCTTTTCTTTTATAGCTCTAGTTCTGTCCCTAACCAGATTTCTGCTCCAATGTTTTAGACCCCTTTTTGTTTGATCTAGCTTGCTCATCAACCTGTTCAGCCCCCCTTCTCTCCCCATATAATTATCCCAAACTCCAAGAATAATGTCTTTACATCCCTCTTCCTTGCACCAATTGGCTTCATACTTGAAAGGCCTTGGGAATCGACAAGGTAAGGGACTCCCACTATCACATTGTAACAATATTAGGTTGTGGTCTGAGCAGATTGTAGTTTGGGTCGTCACTGAGAACTCTGAATACGATTCTCTCCATTCACAGTTTGCCAGAGCACGGTCAAGTCTTTCTTTTGTAAAGGTCTCCTCTTCATGGTAGTTACACCATGTATATTTGCCTCCCTTCCATCCCAAGTCGCTAAGATTACCTTCCTCTAACACCTGCCTGAATTTGCTCATGAGTCTCTCACATCTTGGCCTCCCTCCCACTTTCTCATCTTTAAACAACAGCTCATTAAAATCACCTATCACTCCCCATCCCCCATTGCTTGGCTTGAAAGATGAAAGCAACTCCCACGTTTGGTATCTTAAATTTGCCACTGGGTGCCCATAAAAGCACTTTAAGAGCCATTTGGCATTACCTCGAACATCTTGAATCCACGCATTGATATGATGTTGAGAGTAATTGATTAGTTCCAGTACATCTTCCTGCTTCCACAGGAGCAAGAGGCCACCACTCCTACCTCTAGCCTCTACCACAATACACCTATCATACTTCAATCGTTTCGCCACGTTCAGACTGTTTGTATAAGATAACTTCGTCTCCATTAAGAAGACAATATCAGGTCGCTTCTCCTTCACCATTGAGTGAAGAGCTTGAACTGTTCGGGGGTTCCCAAGCCCCCAACAGTTCCAGCTTAAAATGATCATTGGACCCGGCGGGGCTGCCTTGCAGCCGCCACCGATATCTCTGCAGGAATTTCACCCATTTGTTTGACATTCTCCCTATCTCTTTTGAGTTTCTTTGAAGGTAACGGGCATACCTTTTTACTCTCTGCGTCCCTCTTTCTTCCACGGGGCAGACTGGGTTTCGCCTCAACATTAAGTTTCCTCTGCTCCCTAGCACTCCTTTTCCACTTCTGGCCTTCTCCATTTGTTTTTTGCTTTTGATCCCAATCGACTGGTTCTTCGTGCTTCTTTCCATCCTCGCCTGGGAAGATAACCGTTAATGATATATCATCCTGGGCTTCGGGTTCTTCTTGGTTCAAAATTGGCTTTGCATTGGTATTGGGCCCTCTCCCAGGCACAGTCCCAGGCCCACCTTGGTCCTGAGTCTCCCGAACGATTTCCCGCCCATCGGCTTCCTCACCTCCTGCACTAATCTTCCACTGCATACCTACTTCACCGCAAATCTGTGATTGTGTTGCCCCCATTTCTGTTCCCAATACTATGTCTATTCCCTCTGATTCTGCTGACATAAAGTCCCTTCCATCCCCTTCTGCCATTCCTTCTTTCTGTGCGAATCTACTGTTATGAAACTCATGATGCGTGCTGTTGTGGTGGTCCACTTCCACCCCCCTCTCCGGTGATCCTTCTATTGTGTTTCTTGCAGAATTTTCCTTCTCCATCTGTCTTCCATCCCTCCCCAACTCACCCCCTCCGTCTACCCTATCCCACCCTGCCGACATAGGCCATCTTTTCTTAACTCCCTCTGACTGTAGCCATGGCCCGAACTGCCCAAACGAAGCTTCACCATCACCATTATTCCCCCTGAATGACTTACACCCCTGACTCCCATGTAGTATCCAACCACACTGGAAACAAATCTTAGGGAGCTTCTCATAACGAAAATGGACCCAATGCTTAGTTCCCCGATGGTTTATGAACGTCCTCTGTCTATGGCTTTCCTAAGTACCACCTCCACTTTCACCCGTAGACAGTTCCCCCAGCCAACTCCATCCTCCTCAGCCTCCACTTCTAGGACTCTCCCTACTGAGCTTCCAATTTGATACCCCCAATCTTCAGACATACATCCTAGAGGTAAATCATGAATTTGCATCCAAAAAACTTCCTTATCGAAACTGATCTTCCCTGGACACTTGGTTCCATCGTACGTTGTCAGAACAAACAGGGCGTTATCAAAGTTCCATGGTCTTCCTTCCATAATTCTCTGCATGTCCACATGATTTTTGAACGTGATGATAAAAGTGTTTCGATCGACTTCTTTGAAAATGGCCCGCTTACTAATGCGCCAAATCTTCGCCATGTTGTTACTGATAAGTGTTTTCCCCACTGTTCTTTCCGAGCAGATTTTTCCTATGAGACTTCTCTCCCCCTTCCGGAGGATTTCTTCACCCCCCTTGTTGTTTGTTTCCAGAACCACTTCTTCTTCTTCTGATAACCTAAATTTTCTCCATTGTTCCTCTAGCCCTTCCAACTTGGTTGTACCCTCACGAGCCATTCCAACTTCAATCTGAGCTGAGGAGTTCAGCACCCTGGAACACCACCTCTAGGACAAAGCGAACTGATCCCAGAGAGGAGACTTTTGTCATGTCAAAAACCTTGAACCTTCTGGTTTTGTTTTCATATGGTGGTAGTTGGTAGAATAAGTCAAGTCCATTCCTCCTAGCAATTAGCATTACAGCTCCTCTTTTTTTGAATTTGATCAATATCCTTTTTTTTTTTTTACTCTTCTCCTCTGGGTAGCCAATACAATAGATTCAAATCACTTCTCTTTGCCAAAGTCTCTTCCTTTTGAATTTCAAAATCTTCTTCTATCTTTAGCATCTTCAAAAATTTAACTTGATCTTTATTCCCAAATAGCACTGGTAATCAACTCTTATATTCGAATAAATGTTCATTTAAATTTGAGAGTCCTTAGACAAAAGGCTTCTAAAATTTGGATCTTCTTTTTCTCCAAATCTAAAATAAAATTTAAATGACAACAATAAAGCCTAAAATAAAAATAAATAAATAAAATTAGACTAAAGTTTAAAGTTAAAAAGTGATAAAATATAGGAAATTATGTAAGTCATTAGTTCATCATGCTGGTCGTATAATGATCTTGACACAACTTCTAACATTCCGAAGAGAATGGTAGTAGGACTACCAATGTGAGATTCCTTGAAATCTCAATAAGTTCAACCAACTTACACAGAGATAAGATATACATGATTAATGATAAACATGAGATGCATGCAATGATATGCAGAAAAAATTCATATTGTGTCTCCCATCCAGATTCCTCAACATTTTTCTGAAAACCTTTGATGTACATTTTCTTTCAGAGAACATTTTTCATTTTCTCATTTCAAAAACATGATATTTCAAAAGAGAACATTTCATACCTCATTTGCTTTCAAAAATCATAACATTTTATCGTTATTAAAGCCATCATTAACAACATAACATATGGTATCGTCACAGTTCCCCATGTGTACTGTGAGTTCCTACTGGTGACCGTAATACATCTCACGTTGAGACTAAGTTGTCTGCAGACTCGTTCTCAATGCATTGATTATATAGCATCACATCATCATAACATCATAACATCATAACATATACACCCACTAGCATTAGGTGTCATAACATTTAACTTCGCTCCTGCGTTCTTTAACAAAACACATTCGAAGCCTGTTGACTGTTCTTCCTCAACCCAGGGGTTAACACTCCATTTTTACTTACTCCAGCGTGGACAGAGGAGTTCCACTAGGATAATTCCTCATCCTAACCTTTGGGGTCGTGATAAAATTCATTTTCATGTTATGTTTGAAAAATATATTTCATGACATGTACATATGTAGCAAGCTTTCATGTGAAAATGACATTTATATGCAATATGCTAAAAATGGTGAGAATTTCACATGTCATTTAAACAAGTAATCAAATGCTCAATGACATATCATATGCTGTTTCATGCTCAAAATGGCATTTAATATGAATGTGGTGTTTACACAAGAATCATAAATAAATTATCTAAGAGTAAGTTAGAAGCTAACTTACAAACTTCCCAAGTTTAGAGAATCGAAGTGTCTGTAATCAAAATTATACTAAGTTAGGATTTGAACCTCTAAGGAATATGTTCATAATCAAAGGGTTCAAAATTTCAATATTTACAAAACAGCCCCTAAACTTAGCAAAATTGCCACTAAGGCCTTAAATTTTTACTATTTGCAAATAAGCCTCAAATTTAACCAAACTTCATAAACATCATATTTTCCATATTCTAAAACCATCTATGCCCTTAGAACTTTAAAAATCAAAAGTGCAACTATGTCAATCACACCCAATCTGTGGCATGCATTCAATTAAGGCCAAGATGTGATTTCAACTATTCAACCTCTATGGATACATATGTACTTAAATTCATCAAATGCCACTAGTAATTATAACTTTAGGGACAAATTTAAAATTTAGGCTCAGATCATACAAGTTCATCCCAGCACTTAACCATGGCTTTAAGACCTTAACCTTCACTAATCCATCCATTAAGCATGCACGATGTTTCTAGCTTTCATGACTCAAGATGTTTCAAAACTGGCTGGTTTGGTTATACAAAACCAAACTATCTCATCTCATCTCATATAATCATTACAAAATTTTTAAAATTCCATACAAAATATAATAAACAATTCAACTTTCTCAAATCCCAAAACAAAAATTATATTCAAAATTATACTATAACAATATTTTATCCCAACTTTCAACAAAACATCTCATCTCATCTGAACTGTGTGACCAAACGAGGTTGTTATATCATGCATTTTTATTCTTATCCTAATCACAAGGCTTTTCTTAATGCACATTATTTAGGTAAATTAATCAAAACTTCCATAAGTTAAGCATAAACTAATCAAAACCGATGCATGCTAGATGATCAATACAAGATAAAATTAAAGCCTATTTTTGCATGCTTCCAACTTCGAAATTAAACCTTAAAAATTTATTCTAAGACATTAGTGAATCATATAAAATCATGTTAAGTCGTGTCATGGCTAAAAATTTGACCAAAGTAATTTATTTCATCAAAACATCAAATCTGACCGGTTTGACATTAGCAAGCTAAACCTTAATTAAAATCAATCAAAACCTCATTTTCATCCCTTAAATTAAAACCTAACATGTCATTCTAACACTTAAAAAAGTATAGGGCAAGATTACTTACAAAAATCGTGACCCTTACAGATCCCAAAACAACTTCACTCAATAACTCTCAAGAACTTCACTCGATTTCACTCTATTGCTCACTAAGGGGGAGAAATGCTCTCAAGACTCAAGAGAAGGCTTGGAGGAGAGGTGTGGAGAAATTAGGAAGTGAGGAAGGTATTTATAGGCTTCAAGAGAGCAGGGGACATTGGCCTTGGATGAAGATGAGGCTTTGGATTGGTGGAGGTGGGAGGTGGAGTGCTTGAGTGCAAAATGCCAAGGGTGACATCACTTGGTTCAGTTCAATAATGGTCTAAGGTGTTATAATTCATCATCAAAGAGAGCTAGAAGACTTCCATAAGTGAAGGGGTTGCTTGATTCAGATTTTTTAAACAAAAATCCACATGACAAGCAAGCCATAGCCAACGGTTTTGGGTTTCCTTCAAAGTTGTCTAGATTTTGATCTCTCTTTTTTCCCATCCTCTTGGTCTGTATTGGGGGCATTATGACCATCATTTGAAGGCTATTTCAGGTGAGGAAGAGAGGCATGAGTGGCTTCCAAGTGATCATGCTAGGGCAGAAAAAGAAAGGGGCGAAATGGGTGATGGTTCAACCAAGTGATTTCAAGTGAGTGCCTCTCTTTGAGCCAATCGGTTGGGCTGCCTTGGGGAGGTAATTGGCTACGCTTTCTCTTGAGTGATTTGAAGCACTTCCAAGGAAATAATAGGACAATGGATTTGGCGTGGGGTAATGACCAAAATGGGTACAAAAAATTCAATTGATATCCAAGGCCACTCGGTTTGGTTTCACCTAGGCTTGTAATGGAATTGAATGGGTTTCTTGGAGCCAATTCGTCCAATGTTAGAATTGAACTAGGAGGATTAAGGTGGGGTGTAAATGATGAAAGTTTCCTTGAGAAAATGGTGTAAAAGGTATGGGCTAGGGGCTGATTTGTTGCAATGCAAATGAAATTAAGAAAAACGCTACTTACAACCGGCTAGGGAAACCCCCGCATAACAGGGCCCACTTTTTATAAAAAAAAAAATATTTTTTCTACTCTCTCTTCATTTCGCTTAGCTCCTCGATTGTTCTTAGCCGAAAGCCTCTTTCTTTTTTCTTCCTTCACAAGTTGAAATTTATTTGTCTTCACACTTCCAATTAATCTGAGAACCCATTCAACGGTGGAGCACTGAGAGGGAGAGAGAGAGAGAGAGTGAGTGATTAGAGAGAGAGCACTGCATGAAGGAGAGAGGCAGAGAGCGATAGTGGGGGAGTTCGACTTGGGCTTATCGAGAGGTCTGAGAGGGAAGGAGGCGTGCAGGGGGCACTCGGGTGGAGCTGGGCGGCTAAGGTGAATACGCCGGCAAGCTGGACTTCACCGTGCCGAGGCTGGTGCCGACACTTTCTATCCTTGTTTCATTTCCAGTGCCCTTGGTGTGAAGTCCTGCTAGTACTGTACTGCACAGAAAGTTGATTTTTCTGTCGAACCCACTTTGAGTGGAGGTGGAGCCATGCTTTGAAGAAGCCGAAACCAATCTAAATCGGCTACACCAGTGAGCTTTTTTGGACAAGGTCCCGAAAGTTAATAGGATCCACCTTGTATATACGAGGGGGTGTTGGTGGCAGTGGCGCCACTGGCTTCTTCCACGGCTTTGCCATAGACTTTCAAACCGTATGGAGAGATGAGGAATGAAATGGCTCTGTTTAGATCTTTGGTTTATTTGAGAAGTATGTCGTGGAGGAGGAGGAAGGAGGTGGGTAAGAAGAATAAGGTTCCATAGTAATGGAAATTGTTTGTGAGATCGAACCCTTTGTGAAGAAGAAGAGGATGAGGAGGAAGAAGAAGAGAAAAGAAGAAGAAGAAAAGGAAAGACTGAAGAAGATCCCTTCTGTCTTCGAGCTCATGGAAAACGACGACGTTCCAATAATGCCACGTGGGATACGATGCCACAGGGGTTCCCCTGCGCGGTTGTATATATCATTTCTGAAAAATTAATCAATTTGCTCCTCGCAATGTGTTTATTATGATTGAGGAGGTGGGCTATTTCATTTCATTGATGGCTTTGCCTCTATCCTTAGATGACAAGCCCTCAGGCCGTTTGCCTGATCTTCTTGTCTCGTACGCTGGATCCAGCTCAATGGGCTCATCCAATGGGCCTGGTTAGGTTCTTACTTTTTAGGGATGTCATTTGGGCCCAACAGTTACCCCAAAAATTCTTGTTGTGTAATGTCCCAATGGAAGGCCAAAACCACTTGTGCTATCCTCCAAAAGAATTAGTCGATGATACAGTTGGTGCCCCATTGGAACATTATAAAGAGCAAGGACTTCTCCTTTCCAAGCAATGTAGGATCTCATACATCACCTACCCTATCCTTATCATATGGGGTATCAAAATCTTGACCCCCCTTAAATTCTCAACGTCCTCGTCGGGCCAGTCCATCATAAGTGACACGACTCAAGTCCCACATTTCTGGTTGAGATAGACTCTGGTACCATTTGTAACGCCCCAATGAAAGGCCCAAACAACTATCCTATACTCTAAAAGGATTAGTCAATGATAAAATTAGAGCCTCATTGGAACATTATAAAGAGCTAAAATATCTCATTTTTTAGCAATGTGAGATCTCATATACCACCTATCCTTATCCTTATCATATGGGATATCACATTGCGCGCACAACGGGAATTTGATTAGCTTCTCCTTTTCCTTTTTTTTTGCACTCCCTCTAGTAGATAAACTTCCATCGGTTCCCTCTTAAAGAGTAGGTTCCCAACTGTCACTTTCCAATTTCAAAGAGTCGCGTCTGTGCCATACTCTCTCCTATCCTAGCTTTTCTGTCTCACTCTTTGTCATTGTCTTTCCTTTGCTCCCATCTTTCCAACCCTGCCTAACACTAATGGCCTATCGTCGTACTGCCTGTGGTGGAACTCACGGTGGAGCATGTGATTCTCGTCCTAGTCCAGTCTATGCACCTATTGATGATTCTGTTGGTGTAGGCTCCTCAAAGGATGAGTGGTTCATCGGGCACTTTTGGTTCGCCACTACCACTACTACGGACCTTGACTCTATGCGAGATCTGCGCAGGATCCTAGACTCTGTTGAACTAGTCCAGCCTAGTCTGCCCCAGGGCGTAGTCGATTCGGAGGGATTTGTCAGGCAAGTGGCTCTCTACATTGGAATGTTTTCATTGTGGCTATGAATTCCTTTATGATGCACTGTTCGCAAGGTTCTAGACTTCCTAGGCCTAACCCTGTCTCAACTTCTACCCAACGCCTAGAGAATATTGCTGTCATGTTGGCGTTTGGCCTTGGAACCTAGAAATGATGAATACCCGGACCTCACAGCTTGTTAATTTGTCCACTCCCATGGAGTTTGGGTGCAACCGGGGAACCTGTAAGAAGTTTTTCTCAGTTTCTGGGACCGGTTGGGACTTCCCTATAGACGAAGAAAGGCGTGGTGAGTTTCCGGTTCATGCCATATGGGGGCACGTTCCAGATGGGAATGCTCTTGGCGTGACCCTGTCTACTAGGGAAGTAGTCCATTTGGATTTCGTTTACTCATGAGCCAGGGAGAATCTAGAGGCGACTTGGTCTGACGCTCTCCTCACTGGGGAGAATACAGACTGTATCCTAATTTCTTCAAACCGGTAGAAATTTCTCGGTCACTCATCCTTCGGCGTTCGGAGAAGTTCTGATTTGTAGTCAGAAGATGTCTTTCTCTTCCTCCTCAAAACAAGAACATAAGAGACCTCGTCCCAAACAAGCAGGTGCTATCAACCTAGCAAATGCATGCAATTGGGCATGTTCGAAGGTTGAGCTGCTAGCTCGCGTGGGAATCCTATGCTATTATGGTCACCCACCATACTCCCACACAGGAGTACACCCCTTGCCCAAATCCTAGTGCCCCTTCCTGACTGCTTAGTGAAAATACTAAACTAAGGGGTGGAGAATGTCAGGGAGATGAGGAACTTAGGTTTTCTCGGAACCTGTGACTCTAGAGTTGCTCGCAGCAGGTCAAATTCTGGTCTTGAGCTCGGCACCTAGGAACATGGCTGTAACAGCCCACTAGATATCAGTGGATGAATTTCTTTATGCTTTAGCAACGTCATGAAAGCCCCAAAAAGGTCTCACGAATCGAGCAATTGCTTAAGTTTTAATCTATCAGCATAATCAGTTTCTTACCCATTTTGGTGTCAGAAATGCGATTTTATTTATTTGAGATACTTAGGAGAGTGAGAATGAGAAATAGTTTGAGTCATTAGTCTCAATTGAATATTTAGGATTTTACGGCGCAATAAAACAATATTCATTTTCAATACAACAGTTGTTCAAAAATGAGTTTTAATTTATTCGAGGTATTTAGGAGTTGAAATTCCGAATTACACTCCTAGTTTTGTAGGATTATTTAAGATTTTATGGTGCAAAGTTAGTCTCACCATTTTCGAAGTGAATAGTAACACTAGTGTTAGCACAGTCCAGTCATTTCATATCACAGTGTGGAATGTCCAAACCAATCTAGAAAAGCTTTATTTGGACACATGACAAGATCTTAGCCACACTAGATGAATAGTTTAGGAGACTTGCAACCAAAAGTAATCATGAGATTGAAATGTAAAGGAAAGGAAGGAAAATCAAGTTTTGTGATCATGCCACCTAAGGCAAACACTATTCATCCCACCATCCATTTTTGTACCAAACCAAAGAGGGTTTCAAATCTAGTAAATCTCAAGTATTTGAGATCCAATTGAAACCCCAAAACCTTGGTGAAACTCAAAACCCTAAACAATTTCCCAAACCCTAAATGAAGCCGACTTTAGCTTAGTGTTAATCACTTGATTAAATCACTTTCACATCCTATTAACTATTCAAATTCATGTCCTTATATCCTTATCCATTCTTTTATACCAAAGTATTTTTATTGGGTCAAGAAAAATTAGACTTGGACTTGTTAAAAACCAAAACCCTAAACTAAACCCTATTGAAAACCCAAATGAGGCCCAATCAATTAAGGCCCAATAAGGCCCACCAAAAAGCTCCACCTATGCAAGGCTTATTGAGGAAGTTTACCCACTACCATGAGTGTACTTCCATTGCCCATGTCATCCTCAAATGTTTAGTTTCATGTAATGTTATTTCACGTTCAATTCAAGTTCATGTTATCAGTTAATATATAGTACGGTCAATGAATATAAGATTTGCCTAGTACTGTGGTCAAGGCATTTGCGCTTCCTAGTACTACAGTGAAGGATTGTAATCTGCCGTAATACAAAAGGAAACTTATGGTGAAGGTGTAGGAGCTACCTGTGTACTCCCCCATTTTCTTAATCAGAATGCATAATTTCAGTTACCCGAACTAGCATTTCCAATTCAATTTAGTTCATGTTTAGTTCAAGTTCAATTCATGTTTAGTCACGTCCAGCTTTATGTCATGTTTAGTTCACGTCAGTTCAGTTCTTCTCATGTCAGCTCAAGTCATGTCAGTACACGTCTTGTTAAATCTCGACTCACGTCAAGCTTATTTATGATCATGTATGCATTCATGTTTTTACTGCCATGCATGCATCTTTAACCTATACGTTAAGTTAACTATTAACTTGTTGAGATTTGTAATCAAATCTCACTTGGTAGTCCCAACTACCATTCCCTCTGAAATGGTAGACGATGTGTCAAATCTGGAGAACCCACGCAAGGGATATTGGATGAGGTCAAATAGAATGTGGAGCAGATAAAGAGTTGATGGGGCCTAACCCCGATTTTCTAGACGTCAGTTTGGATATCATGGTTGAGCTACGTGAACGGCTCAGCGAACTAGTACAATAGTTTTTATTTCCAGACTGTAGTTATGGAGCGCTATCTCCAATACTCTTTATATTATAGACCTATTGGATAAGTACTGTAACCTTTTGGATTAGCTATCACGTGAATTTTATGAAGCATGTTTATGTTTTGGGATATATTACTTCTAGTACATAGTATTGCTGAAAGAAAAAATTATCTGCTGCGAATATTGCATATTGTTATATGCATGCTAGGTGCATTGCATCCTTATTTGTAATGAACGTGGGCAGGTAATCTTGTGTTACATGCCCCAATGCTTTAAGTTCCGTCAAATCCCAAGCGAAATTTGAGAGCGTCACAACAGGCATGTGAAAGACATGTTGAATTCTATAGATCCCACAGAATGCGCCAACTATTAAGAAAGTGTTTCGCACACTAGCAATCGCGTCTACATTGATTGGAACTATCCACTTGTTTCTAAAAGAAAAAATATGCGCTTGGCCTCCCTGGCATGGGGATGCCTCCTATTCTTAAGTCAGCTGCAATCGGCGAGTCCATCCCTAACACAGGGAGCTCTGCCATGTAGGTCAATCAATTTGCTCTTCACGATGGGCTTATTATGAGTGAGGAGGTGGGTTGTTGCCTTTCATCAATGGCTCTACTTTTGTCCTTAGATGACATGCCCTTGGGCCATTTGCCTGGCCTTTTTGCCTCTTATATTGGATCCAGTTCAATGGACATGGTTAGGCTTTTACTTTTTAGGGGCGCCATTTTGGCCCAACAGGTTGTTAAAAGAAGAATTTGTCTAATTAGTGGATATGGTATATGGTCCACACCACTCCAACAAATGGCTACCATACCATGAAGAAATAAGTAAATGCCAGCCCATTAGTCAAACCTAGTATAAATATGAAGGAATTAATGGTGTATTGAACTCAAAAATCAACAAAGAATCCTTACAATGTCTAGTACTAGTACTACTCAGAGGGCAACTTCTGGACTTGAGGTAGACACTACCGTTCGAGTGACTTCTACACATAGACTTGAGTGTTTGACAAATTAATTTTGTTTCATTTTATCTTGATCCCTCCCTCTTGACAAACTCTATAGGCTAAGCCTTGTAGTTGAACAATAACTTCAAATGTGTCGATTTCAAGAATAGTATTTGTAAGCTCCATTTATGAATCTATATTATGTGTTAGATATCAACCTCAAAATTGATGTGAAACAAAATAGATGCTCTTAGTGGGGTCCATTATAATGACTGAATGCCCATAATTTAAAGAGCAGTGCTATATATACTTACAATTTTTACTTACAAGACTCATTTTGTCTGATTTGTTTTTAAATTCAAATTTCATAACTTCCAGCATATCAATAACTGACATGTGGAGAAATAAGTTTTTTATAAGTTTTTCTTAAGTACAAATAGCATTTTTCTAATTTAAAATTAATGGAAAGGAATTAGTCTGAGAGTTTCAAATTTATGGATTTTGATCAACCGTATATGTAATGCATGGGAGATGTGTTGTTGGATAATCTAGGCATATTTATTAGTGAGATTTATACCGGTAACCATCCAAGAACCCATTTTACTAAGATAGGCTGGAAAAATGTGGTAAGCAAGTTTAGTGAGAGGATGGATAAACAATTTTGATATAAACAACTTAAGAGCATGTGGGATAGTTTAAAAAATATTGGAACAATTAAATGAAATTGATAGGAAATGAAACTGGCATTGGATGGGATCCATTGAAAAAGAAAATTGCTTCTATCGATATGTGGCGGGCAAAAAACTTACAAATACTATGTTTTCACCTATTGATTTTCTTCAATATAATCAATAAATTTTTATTTTTGCGTACGTTTTACCTAAATGCAGGAAATTTCAGAAGTAGCTAAGTTTTGGATTACAGATTTAAAAGAAGATAATCTCACATCACATTGATAATGAAATAAGTTGTATACCTAAATAACTCAATAACTCCTGATTAAACTGATACATTAATACTTTTTTTATCACTTATCTTATATATTAAGGAAGCGTTTGCAGAATAAACCCATGGAGGAATAGTGTTATTGTTTGATAATACCTAAGAGGTGTGCACGAGAAGCTTACGTGAAAGAATGCAAGGATGTTAGAATTCTGCTTGTGATTGAATCTGTAAGTGATGTAAGCTTGTTGTGGTGCAAGGAAAGACGAAAGGGACAACACAGGGAAATGGATGGAAAATGATCATATGCTAGAGTGAGTTCGAGGCCACTCTTTCCTCCAGAGGAAAATTACAAAAAATATCAGATCTCCCCAGAATACCCAACCACGTGGGATTTAACCACCTCAAAGTGAAATTACAAAATGCCCCTTTAGTCTATTCAGCAACAATTAAAGCTACAATATTGAAATGATTAAACTGTGTGTTTTAATGTAAAGCCTAAGCTATGTTGTTTACACTTTATTCCTATGTAGTGCCCCCAGCCTCCGCTTAGGATTGGACGGAGGCCGGGACATGCAATGCAAGGCTACATACCCCTCGTACATGACAGATAATATGCTATGTACCTAAGCACACTAGCAATATGCAATATCGTTGCAGCAAAAAATAAATAAAGGTCGAAAATTCTAAGCAATGCAAACAACAATTACAAAGTACATGGTACCAACTAAATTAAAACATTAACACCTTATCCATGACCATAGCATAATAACATAAGACAAAATATCCCAAAATATCAAATATTAAACTTTTGTCTCCCAAAATACACGGGACCTTCAAAATATTGTTTTCAAAAGTCGAGACCTAAAAACCATAAGTTCCTTTTCTCAAAATGAGTAAGATTCTTTTTCCTTCATCGTTAAAGTCCTATTAGGAGCCAAATATCATGAAACTCTACAAAAGGTGCCATTCTTTTCCTCTTTGTCATAGGCGTCGTTCTCAATTCCAATAACAACTTCTACCATTCCAGCAAGTAATCACACAACATACATTAATTAAAGAAAGCATACAAAAGGTACATCATGCAATGCGTGCATGAAACATCAACTTGACTTTAAACAGAAACTTGACATAAGCGTTTAACCATTTTCAAAAGACTTGTACAAAGACTTTGACATTTTTCAGAAAACTTTTCTTAACTTTTCTTTTCATATTGATTCTTAATCAGAACTTTTCTTAACCGAACATATCACAAGATTTACATCGAGCGATCCTTATCACATGAGCTCTTATTCTTATTCATAGGATGGACACAACACGGCTCCCCTCCTTGCACCGTGTGTTCCCGCGAGTCATCGTACCATTATCGATCTGTAGGCCGGAATCGTAAGCGGGACTCAACCACCATCCCTGCTTACCACCATCCCTACAGTTCAAGATACACA
This sequence comes from Pterocarya stenoptera, assembly GCA_003123785.1. Taxonomy (NCBI): domain Eukaryota; kingdom Viridiplantae; phylum Streptophyta; class Magnoliopsida; order Fagales; family Juglandaceae; genus Pterocarya; species Pterocarya stenoptera. The sequence goes on along the minus strand of QEOT01001684.1, from coordinate 380,824 downwards.
GAGATTCATAATAACTCAACCTTACTTCGTCGAATTTCATGCTTTATGCACCTGCTAGCATTAGATGCTTCCTAGCTCCGGCGTTCTTTGAAAAGAACCCATTCGAGGCTCGTCGACTATTCTTCATCGACCCGGGGGTTACCACTCCATTCTTAAGCACTCCAGAGTGGACAGAGGAGTTCCACTAGGACAATCCCCTGTCATAGTACTTGGGGTCGTGATAAAAACATTTGACTCTTTACTTTAAAAAGAACCACTTTCCTTTGAAATCATTTTCCCAAATGCATGAGATATGGAACTTAGGCATACATGCTTATACTTGACATGTAACATATGGAATTCCATGCATGAAATAACCAAGCATAACATGTTCAATTCATGGCATGATTACATGGAACACATGAAATATCCAAACACATGAAATATCCAAACACATTCATGAAACCATGGGAATATGCTTAGGCCGAAACACATAGGGGTAAAAATCATGGGATTTATTACTTAAAAATGTTCCAATCTTCAAACATATAACATAGGAATCAAAGCTTAGTAAAACAAAGCATGAAGACATAGTATTTAACTAAGATCCGAATCATTCAAGACATGGTATGGCCGAAACCTCATGTTGCAAAAATCATCAATCTTAAACAAGTAAAAACCGAAACATATGAGAGTATTTCATGGCATTTTCATCACATATTTCAAACATATAATCCCTTCCATAGATTCATAAGAAGTCATATTAACATATTCAAACAACATTCAAGAAATATCAAACAATAACAAATATGGTAATGAAAAGATCTACGCAATCATATACAAGTGTTAATCAAAGTAGGTTGAGTATATACTTACAAAAAAGTCCACGTATAGCAATATTAGCAAGCTGTAAATCCGAGTATTCTATATTAGAAAAGCAACTAAAAACCTCACTTCATGTTCTAAAGTGTATGTGTAAATGCTAGGGCAATACTTGTCCATTTCCTATTCGGCTTCTAGGGTTTTTGAAGTAAAAACTTCCTCATTTCTCTCCTAGAGTAAAGCAAACCCTAAAATAACCAAAGATGTAAGTTGGTGGAAAATCATGGCAAATAAACCCTCCTCTATATTCGGCATCAAAGGTTTCTTAAGAACCTTAAAACCATTTTCAAGAAATCTCAAGAAAAGTGGGTGTTCTATCTCTCACATTGTCCAAATGAGATGTGAATATCATTTTCGGATTGAACAAGTGAGGTGTGTGTGAAGCTTAGAAGGAAAAATGAACTCTTACCTTGACTAGACTTAGTGTGCCAAAATCTCCTTCTTGAGATATGAAAATCTTCTTGTTTGGTTGAGGAGAAAGTAAAAGAAAGTGAGAGAATCTTCAAGAATGTATGTGAGAATTGTATGGAGAGGCAAAAGTATGCAAATTTCGAATTGTGCAAAAGAAGAAGCCTTTGGGAGTGTAGCCTCCCTCCCCTTTTATAGAAAATTCCTCATTGGTAATTGGAAACCGATGCATGTAAGACAAGTGGCACAGATTTCCTTCCTCTTCTCACTTTGGCCGAAAACCCCTTGGAATTCCCTAGGTAGATTGCATTGGGAAGGTGCACTTTATGGGTGTTTTCGTGTAGGCTCTCTTCCCTTGGCCGAAATCCTCTAGTTTTCTCTTTATGTCTTTCCTCTCTTCAAACAATTGGGTGTTTCTTCATATGGCTCTCCATTTTTCCAAACAAGCAACCTTTTGCATGGATGACAAGTGGCAAAATACTCATGACATGGTCTTGCCATCCACTTCCTTCTTCCTTTCTCAAGATGATGTTTCATCTTCCAACACTCCTTACCTAGGTGACCTTTCATGTTCTATTGGTCCAATTTTAACCTAGGTGACAAGTGGCAAAGAAACATAGTACTTGGAAGTGTGCTAGCCAAAATTTCAAGGGCATTCTTGTCCTTCTATCCAAATGTCTCTTCACATATCCTTCTAGAAAATCCATGCATGCTTGACACTTGGCATTATCTGTCTAAATTTCGAAATCCCATAACCTTAATTCGGTTTCCCATGCAAAACTCCTAGAAAAAGCCCATCTTTCACTTCCCTAAGCTTCTTTTTCTAAGACATCATCCTTGGAATTCGAATTGGGCAAGATAAAAAGGTCTAACCGAAAATCCTTTGGTCTCTTCTAGGTCCCTTTTGTCCCTTGGTTCATCTAGAAAGCTTCTTGCTCAATGACAAGTGGCAACTCTTCTAAGATAGGCGTGTAAGCCATCCTTTTGGCATTTTCCTACACTTCTCTCTCTCCCTTAACCCATTATCAAGTCTAGGTTCATAATATATTGCTCACATGCCACATGGCACTTGTGACTAAAAATCTAGGTCATGATCGAAATCCAATGGGCCTAAGTTTCTAAGCAAGGCCAAATCTCACTTAGCTTTTTAAGGTTAGTCCTCATTTGGGCTCGAATTACCATTCAAGAATCGCTACTAAGCATGTAAATCTATGGGCCATGCTTATGAAAAAGTTTGGGTCATTACATCCTGTGACATTGTTTGGACTTCAGATGAAGTCCCCCCGAAACCTAGCTCTTTTTCATACGATGCCTCATCTTCTCTCTCAACTGTTGCCTCTCTCTTCCAGAACCCCAAAGACTCCACCTTTCTCTCCTTTGATCCACCATCTCCGAAGCCTTGTAACAACCTCCCTCCCTTATAAGACCATGTCCACAAGGCGTGGATACAAAGCCATAAGCTACCATAAGTTTTCCCAGCTGTTTTCTGCCTCCGATGCCTCTACCCATTTGATCAAGACCTCCGTCACAACCCTGTCACCATGCAGTTTCAGGCAATGCTCCAGTATGGCCTCAGGTTCTAGTAGCACCTCACTGTCACCATTGGTGGGAGGTAGAGTGGCCAGCGGCTAGATCTGGGTTCCCAGCTTCTTCTTCAAGCACAATACATGGAAAACTGGGTGGATCTGTGAGGATGGTGGCAACTCGAGGCAGTAATCAACTAATCCAAGCCTCTGGACCACCCTGAAAGGGATGTAGAAGCATGGAGCAAGCTTCACATTACGGCGCGCGGCCACTGAATTCTGGCGATAAGGTTGAAGGCGAAGGTATACCCAGTCTCCACTTTTGAAATCCTTCTCAGTTCTCTTCTTATCTGCATAATTTTTCATGCAATTTTGTGCTGTTGTGAGATTATTCTTCAATAAATTGAGTATTTGGGACCTGTTTTGTAACACTTAATCCACAGCCACATTAGTTGAGGTCCCTGGAATGTAATCTAGCAATCTTGGAGGGGGATACCCGTAGAGTGCCTCAAAAGGGGATAGCTTTGTTGAGCTGTGGTAGGTACTATTGTACCAACACTCAGCCAAGGGCAATCATTGACTCCAACCCTTAAGTTTAAGCCCTGCATAACACCATAAATATACTTCCAAAACCTTATTCAAAGCTTCAGTCTGCCCATCGCTTTGGGATGATAGGCAGAGCTGAAGTTAAAGGTAGTGCCTTGGAAGGTAAACAAACCCTTCTAGGATGAACTTAGGAACAAGGGATCCCTGACAGACACTATAGTCTTAGGAAAACCATGTAGTTTAAAAATTGTTCCTAAGAACACTTGAGCTACATCTTGGGCTGTGTAAGGGTGAGATAGGGGCATAAAATGCCCATATTTTACGAAGCAGTCCACGACCACAAAGATGACAGAGTACCCTTTTGACTTTGGTAACTCTTCGATAAAATCTATAGATATGTCCATCCAAGCTTACTGAGGTATGAGGAGGGGTTGTAGGAGCCCTGCTGGGGGCAGGGTTTCGTACTTAGTAGCCTGGCACGTGCCACACTCCCTGACCCATTTTTTAATATCCTTCTTCATTCCAGCCCAGTAGAAATCTCTTTTGGCCCTCTGATAAGTCTTAAGATAGCCTAAATGACCTGCCATGGCGTCTGTATGGATATACTGCAATACCTTCGTTTTGAAAGGGGAATCTAGCACTATAAAAATTCTACCTCATTTAAAATCAGCCCTTGTAAAGTAATCCCTTTAGGCATCTTTTGCTGATTTTGTAACTTAGTCAATAGATCTGAGAACTCCTTAGAGTCTTGATAGCTTTGCCTTAGTTCCTGCACCCACTTAGTTGTGGGAAAGGAAATTTGTGCGAATACCCCCATTTTTTCAGATTCCGTCTCCCCCCTCCTAGATAGAGCATCGACCACTAAATTTTCCTGCCCCTTATTATACTCTATCTTGAACTCATACCCCATCAACTTACTTAGCCACTTGTGCTGAGCTTTTGTCCCCACTTTCTCCTCAAGCAGAAACTTCAATGCTTGTTGGTCTGTCTTGATGATAAATGACTGCCCCAAGAGATAGGGGCACCATTTTTACACTGTAGTAATGACAGCCAGCAGTTTCCTCTCATAAGTAGAGAGGAGTAAGGCTCTTCCCTTCAACATTTTACTCAAAAAGGCTATGGGTTGCCCTGATTGCATTAGGACAACACCAATGCCCTTTCCACTAGCATCACATTCCACTGTAAATGGTTGTGAAAAATTTAGGGAGTTTGAGGACAGGGTTTGGGTGACAACCTCCTTTAAAGTCATAAAAGCTTGGGTTGCCTCTTGGGATCAAGAAAAGGCATTCTAACTCAAAAGGCTAGTAAATGGGGCTACTAACAGTCCATAATGCTTGATAAACTTTCGGTAGTCCCCGGTCAACCCTAAGAATCCCCCCAAGGCCTTTGGTGTCTTAGGTGTTGGCCATTCCAACATGGATATGATTTTGGAGGGGTCGGCCTTAACCCCTTGGCCGGAAATGATGTGGCCCAAATAATCCAATTCTTTAACTCCAAATAGACACTTAGACCTTTTTGCATACAGTTGGTGCCCCTGCAGCAGCTATAACATATGTCTGGTCTAAATGCTCTTCCCAGCTCTTGTTGTACACTAATATGTTGTCAAAAAATACTAGAACAAATCTCCTCAAAAGTGGTCTGAAAACATCATTCATCAGCCCTTGAAAAGTGGATGGGCATTCGTGAGCCTGAATGGAATCACTAAGAACTCATAGTGGCCCTTATGAGTTATAAACGTTGTTTTGGCTACATCCTCGGGTACCACCCTGATTTGATGGTAACCAGACCTTAAATCCAACTTTGAGAACACCATAGCCCCTCCCAACTCATCTAATAACTCATCAATCACTGGAATAGGAAACTTGTCTTTAACAGTTTTCTGATTCAGTGCCCGATAACTACACCAATCTCCACCCCCCATCCGCCTTTTGTACTAGTAACACCGGGAAGGAAAAGGGGCTGGAACTTGGCCTCACTACCCCACTTCTCAGTAATTCAGCCACAATCTTCTCAATCTTTGATTTTTGGTAGTGGGGATAATGATAAGGTCTAGTGGAAATGCGTTGGGTGCCCTCCTTCAAAACTATTTTGTGGTCTTCCTTTCTTGGGGGAGGTAGCCCCTATGGTTTATAAAAAATACCTTAAATTCACTCAACAACTCCTCGAGTCTAGCACTGCCCAAGTCCCCCTATGGCTCACTCTCTTGGCCTACTATTTGCAACAACATCCCCTTCCCCTTCATTAGTGTGGCCAACATAGTTTTGTTTGCTGCCACCCAAGGTGTAGTGTGGCAATTTGAGCCCTAGGCTAATTTTCTGTTCTCCACTCCCAAACTCCATGGATAAATTCGAGAAGTCCCAAACAATGGGACCCAAGGTGGCTAGCCAATTAAACCCCGACACCAAGTCACAACCACCCAACTCAAGAATGTAAAGAGGGGCTGAGAATAGGTTACCTTGTATTTGATGGGAACTGCCTCACAATACCCGTCACTCTTCACCACTTCTCCATTGGTCACACGTACATTCAGCTTGGTTGATGGATCAACTTTCAACTTAGTCTTGTGAGCCACTGCCGGATCAAGGAAGCTATGAGTGCTTCCTGAGTCCACCAAAATGATCACTGGTTCCCCTTCTATTTTGCCTACCAACCTCATAGTGCTTACACTTGGAGCTCCCACCATAGTAATGGATATCTCCAAATTTTCCTTCACCAGCCCTTCTTGTTTCGGTTTCACTTCCTCAATGAGTTCTAGCTCCACCTCCTCACCCATATCCTGACAACTTTGCAAGAGGTAGATCTTTAGGACCTGCAAATGTGAGCGGGACTCCACTTCTCGTCACAACAATAATAGAGGCCTTTTCTTCATTTTTCATCCATTTGTCGCAAGAATTCTTGTCTTTCAAGTACAGTGAGTGGGTCTAACCCACCTATTAGCCCCCTACTGGTTCCCTTGACTGAAGCTACCTGAGACAGGTACAGTACTTCTTTCCTCCACTGATTTAGGTTGTTTTCTTATGCAAGCTAAATATTCCTCCTATATTTTTTCCAAACCAAAGGCAACGTTCAAACTACTGGATTGAACACTGTAATTGGCAGTCGAATCTCATCTTTCAGCCCACTGGTAAAGCAGCTGAGCTTGTGGCCATCAGCTAGACCAATCAACCTATTAGACAGTGATTCAAACTGTGCTTTGTATGCTGCCACTGAAGAGGATTGTTTCAATCTTGTCAATGTCTCCATCGGAACATCATAGGTTGTAGGCCCGAACCGAACCTGGAGGGCCTTTGTGAATGTCTCCCAATCTCTGAATTGGCCACTACTCCATGCATCTTGATACCAAATAAGTGCTTCTCCTTTCATGTGATAAGATACCATTAGTAAACGATGAGCAACATGTGTTCGATGAAATTCAAAGTATTGATTTGCTTTAAAAACCCATTCAGCTAGGTTGCTGCCGTCAAAGTGAGGAAAATTTAACTTGACTCATTTTGTGCAGATTCATCTTGGATCATCGACTTCCCAGTCACGGTCTTTGTTGATCTCCCTCTATGCAATCTGGTTCTTGGTTTTCCAGGACAATCCTCATCATATCTGTCATCTCCTCCATACGTTGATGAAGATCTGTTATGCTTTGGTGATGTTCTGCCAATTGTTTCTGGGTTGCCTCTAGATGTTGTTTGGATCAGGTACTATGGGCCATGGTGAATATTTCTGGGTTGTTGGTTTTGTTTTGTAAGGAACATGGGCTCTTAGGATACCACTTGTTAGAATTCTGCTTGTGATTGAATCTGTAAATGATGTAAGCTTGTTGTGATGTAAGGAAAGATGAAAGGGACAACACAGGGAAATGGATGGAAAATGTTCATACGCAGGAGTGAGTTCGAGGCCATTCCTTCCTCTAGAGGAAAATTACAAAAACTATCAAATCTCCCCAAAATACCCAACCCACATGGGATTTAACCACCTCAGAGTAATTACAAAATGCCCATTTAGTCTATTGAGCAACAATTAAAGCTAAAATATTGAAATGATTAAACTGTGCGTTTTAATATAAAGCCTAAGCTATGTCGTTTACACTTTATTCCTGCGACGTCGTTTGGACTTCAGAATAAGGCCCCCCGAAGCCTAGCTCTTCTACATATGATGCCTCAATTTTTCTCTCAACTGCTGCCTCTCTCTTCCAGAAGCCCAAAGAATCCACCTTCTCTCCTTTGATCCACCTTCTCTCCTTGTAATAGAGGAAGGGTCGAAATTAGGTAAAGCACACAGTTTGATGACACCAAGTGATGGCACTTGAAGTTGCCGTGATTGAGAAAGAGTTTTATCTAATAGGGCTTATCTCATTAAAGATTCATGCTAACGAAATAGTCACGTGGAGATACGTCTCCTAGAAGGACACCATCGTCCTCAATATCGTACTTAGGAGATGTTCCTTCAGATTGTGCTCCACAATGTTATAAATACACTTACAGTTGCATGTTAGAGACAACCTAGATTTATTCATAGACTCTTACTTCTTTCACTAACTTAACCATCGAAGATATTCTCCACTGGGATCACTCGAAGTTGTTTCTCCATTTCGCATGCAGCAATCATGAACGTGGAGGGCACTGCAGGCACTGCTGAAAGTTTTCCGAACACTTATTATTACTATTTTTTAAGGAAAATCCAACTTCTTTGGCGGGAATTCGCTTTCTAGACTTGGTTTGGGAAGATGAAATGATATTTGATAAACTCTACTGTGTAGCTTCTAATATGGGATTCAATGTAAATCATTTTAACAAAGTCAATATATCTTATAAATTATTTAACACAAGATGAAATGTATTCTTTCTCCTTTAATCAGATTAGTCAGGGCGGGGCACCTTGGCAGTATTTTAATTATATTTTAGGTTTTTTTTTTTTTATTTACAGGACTTTCCAAACTCTATAAGAACTTAGAGCACTCCCACTGGATTTTTCATCCTATCATTTAAAATACATTACCAAAACCCATTTTTTCTATTTTACATATGAACTTTTACAATATGTCATACATCAGCTTATCTATTTTTTCTTCATATCATTTAAATATTATTCTTTTTAATCTTTTTTATTCATTTTAGATATTTTCTCTAACTACCAATGATATTCTCATATCTTTTGATATTTGCAATATCTCCCCATATACAATGTCATATAATTATGTTCTATTTTAAATTAATCCAAATATATAAGATAAATCAAAATATAAATTAATTCAAAAAATAAAAAGAAGAGATCATATAATGAAAATATTCTCAAAGTATATTATGAGAATATTCATTCTCGATAATTGTAAAAGAATATTCTTAAGATATTCTTCGGTATATTCCATGAATATTCATTTTCAATAATTGTGAAAGAATATTCTTAAGATATTCTTTGGTATATTCCGTGAATATCTATTTTTGATAATTGTGAAAGAATATTCTTAGTATATTCTTTAGTATATTATGAGAATATACCTTTGGTTTTCTCAAAACTTCAACTATAAATAACACTATTTCTTCATAAAGTTTCACCAAAATCTTCATTTCCATTTCTTTACACAATTCTTCTAGTTCTTCTTTCTATATAGTTCTTATGGATCCCGTCTTTGAGGTATTTGACTATTCGTCATCTAACGAGAAGTTGGAATTAAATTTAGCTCTTGCTATTAAAGCAAAACGTTTGGGTAATGAAAGAGGCTCGACATCACGTTGTAATTCTATTATGCGTCGTATATTCATTTGAAGAAATTCGTTTGAAGGCCACCAACGCCTTTTCTAAGATTATTTTGCTGAATCACCCATATATCCTTCGAAACTATTCCGTAAGAGGTCCCGAATGTAACATCATCTTTTCTTGCGTATTCAAGCTGCAGTCGAAGCATACGAACCATACTTCGTCCAAAGAAGAGATGCTGCTAGAAGACTTGGGCATTCCTCCTTTCAAAAAATAACTGTTGCGATGAGAATATTAGCTTATGGAGTATATGGTGATTTTGTGGACGAATACTTAAGTATTGCAAAAAATACAGCAACTGAGTGTTTGAAGAAATATGTTAAGGCTGTCATTAGCATCTTCTCCAACGAGTACTTAATATCACCAAACGATAGCAATTTTGCTAGATTGCTCGCAATTGGAGAAAGTCATGGGTTTCATGGGATGTTAGGGAATATTGATTGCATGCATTGGAAATGGAAAAATTTTCCAAGTGCATGGAAATGAATGTATTGCGGTCACATTCATGAACCAACGATAATTTTAAAAGTCGTAGCTTCATACGACCTTTGGATATGGCATGCATTTTTTGGATTACCAAGCTCTCATAATGATATTAATGTCCTAGAACATTCTTCCATTTTTAGAGAGCTCACTGAAGGACATGCTCTGAAGGTCAACTACTCAATAAATGGGAATGACTACTCAATGGGATATTATCTTGCTGATGGTATATATCCTTCATGGTTGACATTTGTCAAAACAATTCATGCTCCACGTGGCCATAAGAAAAACATTTTGATGCAGCTAAGAATCAGTAAGAAAAGATGTAGAACGAGCATTTGGAGTGCTTCAAGCTCGATTTGCAATTGTACGCGGACTTGCACAGTTTTATGATCGACAAACGCTAAAGGAGATTATGATGGCATGCATAATTTTGCGTAATATGATCATAAAAGATGAGCGGTATTCTTATTTTCAAGTAGAAGACTTCGTTTATGAACAAAACGATGAAATATCCCAGGAGCCAATGTCCCATGAGCATACATATGAATTTGTAAACTTCATTCAACGTCATCATCACATTCGAGATCGAGGACTTCATTCTCAACTCCAATTGGATCTTATCGAACATTTATAGCAAATATATAGTCAATCTTAAGTACTTGTATTTTATATTTCACTATGTTTAGCCTGATGTTATATTCTTATTTTGTACAAGATGTAACCTTAACTTGGAAAAACTATATATGCATTTATGGATATGTGTTATTTAATTTCTAGTATAGCCCACTTGTCCTGTATTTTTGATTTTGTTTTAGTAATAAACTAAGTTCCTTTTCTTTTCTTCCTGAAATTTTGGGATAAACATAGCTCAATCAGCAATAGTTGTTATCATTTTCTATGATGACCCAATTGATCATGAATGTTGGGATCTTGTATCCACTAAATCAGAAATGTATTGAAGGATCTATATAGGAGAACCCTCCCATCCAACTTTGATTTCACAACTTTATTTATAGGCTGCTCTAGACAAGTAAATGTTAGAGATGGACCAAAGTCTTGCCATTGACTCAACCTAGTTCATGACTAGGTTATCTCTAATATATGTTAGTAATAGAAAATTATTACAAAATTAAATGAAGATCATGAAAAAAAATAAAGTATACCAGATATCAAATATGATTTTGTTAACAAGCTAAAATATTAAAACAAAAATCTAAGAAAATAATAAAAAAACAATAAGAACAAAACGTAGTGATATTAGTGACCACAAAGAATGGAAATGTATTTATTGATCTCCTTCTATATTACAATCATCATAAAAATCTAAACTATCTTCATAAAAGTTTACTATTTTTTCTGATCATTTTAGACCTTGATGAGCAACATATAGGACACGTGCAAGAGCCTATAAATAATCAGTCACAACAACATATATAGTTTTTCATTCACATAATACTCTCAAATCATTCACAACAACACTTTAGTGTGCCACCGTCATAATTTCCCAAACAAAGAACACATTAGACTATTAAGATAGTTTAGTGTGCGAGTTGTGCTGTGTTCTATTAAAAAAAAAAAACCAAAAGAGCATTCCCAAATGTGGCTGAACATAAGCTCCAGGTTTGTGCTGTGTTCTATACAAAAAACTATCAAAGTAGAACTTCCAAATGTGGCTAAATTTGTGGCTTCAGGTTTGTGCAATGTTCTATACAAAAAACTATCAAAGGAACATTCCCAAAAGTGGATGCATTGTTACCTTTCAAAAAATGTTCATTTGCAGCCCATACAAAACCCAGTCATGGTTTTGTGGACCTTTGCTTCTCAAGTATTTCCAATTGGAAGCTACAGAAATACTCTTGCTACATTGGAGGCAAACTTGAGGTGTCCATCCTCATAATTTTCTTATATTCTCTCTGTTGATCCAAATCAAGCCTCTCTTTTGTAAGACGGACAATCTCTTTCCTATCTCTCCCTTCTCAGCATTTGCTCTCTTCTTCTCCTCTCTCATTTCAGTCACCAAATCAGCAAGATTGGAAGAGGTATCATCTTGCCTCTTTCGTTTCTTTTCAGCCTTCTTTTCAATGGGTCTCTCTAGATTCACATCTATATATGGAAATATGGTGTCTTCATCTAGGATTGTAAACTCTAACACATGAGCATCTGGAGTTACTAATCTTCTCTTAGTTTTCACACTGCCCTCAACCACAGTCTGTTTACATTTTGGATGGTGCCTTAGAATAGTCCAACAATGAAGGAAGTTGAATGTTGCAGACTGGTTACTTCGATAGAGCTCCTTTGCTTGCTCAATTTGAAAAATCAGTAAATGAGATGTGACATATATATAATACAATGTCATTTAAACGATGAAATTAAAGGGCATTGTTTGTGCACCTTATCTTGCTCATTAACCCCACTTGAAGACCTTCCTTTGATTTGAGCTAAGGCCCCACAAAACTTATTTGTAGCATGTTGGATGGTTGACCATCTATTTGTGAGAGAGGTGGAGCTACGTTCACAAGATGTGGCTTTTTTTTTCTCATAATATTCATGTACTCTAGTCCAAAATGAATGTTTAGATTGATCAACCCCATTGATCAGGTCCAAACTAGAATTAAGCCAAGCTGACACTAGTAAGTTGTCCTCTTCTGGACTAAAGTTTCCTTGTCTAGATTTTGTTTTTCTAGTAGCTGCTTGTTTTGGGTTGGGAGGAGTAACTTGGGATTCTAAGTCATTCAAAGATGTGAGGAGGTAGTCATTGTAGCTTTATTCCCCCTCCTATAAGAGGATAGTGAAGGAATGAACACCATAGAGTTGTGAATCCATCCTTCAAAGGAAAAAAAAATGGGATCATGTAACTCAATCAAACTCAATTAAAAAGTTTGTGAAATTCTAGATTTTGATAAGTACCACTTGATTTGATAAAAACTCAAACTAAGTCAGACATTCTTTGTTACCCATCTTATCAAATGAGGATAGTAACAGGGCAGAATTAGTGGTGGGCAAAAAAAAAGGAAAAAAGGAAACATAATCAGATAAAGACAACCATGAGAAGGGATAATGTTACTTCATCTATAGTTTGTTTAAACTATTCATCTCCTACGAAAATGTATAACTGATAAGTGTTTTTCTAAAGTGAATAATTTTTTCCAAAATTCTCATGGCTTGACAAAAAATCAATTGACTTGTGCATACCTTCAAAAGACCTTCCGAATGTACCAAGAGGGCATAGCTAGCAATGAACAGGACTTATTCCAACAACCCTATTCTCAAATAAATACTTTTGTTTAAGAAAGTCAGTCTCACATTTTCCTTCATTCAATCAGAGCATTTTCTCTAAAGTTACTCTGGTTTCCCTGACAAGTGCTTGGGATTGGATTTTTTTTATGGAAATTATTTTTTTTTTTTTGTTAAATAAGGTTAAATTGAATTATCACAAGGAGCGAAATTCCTACAAGGTTGGATCTTTGCTCATCTTACAGCCCACGTCACTTTCTTGTTTGCACTTCTACGTTGTTTAAAAGGCTACTTGAGTCTCCTAGAAAATTTCACACTTCAAGATCAAGAGATTTAGATGGTTTCTCTAGGAAAAGATAAAGAGAGAGAGAGAGAGAGGAGAGTTTTTGTCTTTTTTTAGGACTCTTTTTCACACACTCAAAATAATGTACGTGCTCTTATTTTAAAGAGTTTACACACCTGGAAGTTAATTAACTTCCCTAAATATGTGGAAGTTAAATAACCTCCCTAGAGTTGTGATAGTGGTGGGGAGTTAACAAATAACTTTCCCATCCATGTGGACCACTTGGTCATGGGATTTACTTATTACCAACATCTCCCACTTGTCCACTATGAGTGCTATGTCCATTAACAATCTCCTCATGTTCTCTCAATCAATTATCCCTCATACAGAAAATGAAGCGTGCGACCTGTTGAGAAGACAAAGGGTAGGAGTACTATATTAAGTCACCATCATACTAACATAGTACATCACTCATTATATCTTGTCTATACCCTAGATTATTTGATCTCACTAGATCAAGTGTCCTTAATCCCTCACAAGTTTATAACTCAAAGCACTTCTTGATCTCACATATATAATATGCTCATGATTATATCGAGTCAAAACGACACAATCGCCCGGGTTATGAGACATAAAATAACAAGTAAGAATCTAAACAATCTTCCCTAGACACTCATGTCAATTCAATTAGACTTGACCGCTTTCCTAGACATGTTCCACAAGACCGTATTATTCGTGGCCCTAAGAAAACATACTAAAGTAGCAACATCAAGTTTTCATTTCATGACATAGTTCCAAGTCCAAGGACATATGAACTAATCATTTAATGATCCATTAGGGCTCATATAGTGATGAAGCACGGACCCATCCAATCACTCCCTTATATGGTCGTCTACAGCGCATATAGTATGAAATGTATGTTACGACGAAACTCCAACTTAATTGGGCTTGTCACCTTCCAATGCCGTAGGAATCTTAGTCTAGTTGCTACAAAGGCACTCTAACTTGAGTTTCTTAACACAGTCACTCATCTAGCGCCTGTTTAAGATCTCAGATTCCGCTTTAATCAGGCTTTATGAATTTGTGCAAATACTTCATATTCGACTCTTGTAAGTCTCATCTTAGTCAAGCTAAGGCGACATTATTTAAATTTAACTTAAATACTCCAAAGAATTAAGATATTTACTAGCTCGCTTTCCAAGTGCCAAAGTAATCAACTTGTCTCATCTTGCTCGCTACTCAAGCGCCAAGGTGATCATCCATGTGAGTGGAGTGATCTTTGCCTAGTCACTTCTTTATAATGTGTGTTTTACACTTAATACCAATTATTTAATAATATCAGATAAACACAATAATCTCACTGCAATAAATACAAACAGAGTTAAATATACAATAAAGTCTAAGGTATCCTTAATACAACATATATAAAATCCGATGAAGTCCCAAACTCCTAACATGAGTTTGGAAAACATTTCTACTAGTAACCTTAGTAAGAGGATTAGCTACCATCTTGCTAGTAGAGATATGTTGTAGGATCACCTCACCTCGCGCAACAACATCTCGAATGTAATGAAAACGAATATTTATATGTTTAGTTCTACCATGGTATTTGGGATCCTTAGCATATCCCAAAGCTGCCATACTATCACTGTATATCTTAACGGCTTCATCTGCGAGAGCCGTAATCTTTAGGTGCTGGAAAAATCTCCTCAACTAAACAACCTCTTGTACAACTGCTGAACAAGTAACATACTCTGACTTCGTCGTGGACAAAGCAATGCATGATTGTTTCTTGCTAAACCAAGAAATAGCTCCCCCACTAACGACTAACCATTCCAACTGCAAAGCAAATGTCAGGTCGTGTACACAACATAGCATACATCAGACTTCCAATTGCACTTTCATAAGGAACTCTGGTAATTTCTTTCTTTTCCTCATTATTCTTAGGACAATGTTCTAGGCTCAAAGTATAACTCTTCTCAATTGGAGTGTCTATGAGTTTGGAGTTATGAATATGAAATCGTTCTAGAATTTTCTTAATGTAAGTCTCTTGAGACAAACCAAGAAGCTTCCTAGATCGATCCCTTGAAACTTTAACTCCCAGCACATAATTTGCTTCACCCATGTCCTTCATCTCAAAAGTAGAGGACAACCACTCTTTTGTGGCGACAATTATCTCCATATTATTTCCAGCTAATAAGATGTCATCCACGTACAAAGACCAAAATTAAAAAACTTTTCCCTGTACGTTTGACATACATACAATGATCTTCTAGTATTTCAAAGCCAATTGAAGTAATGGCCTCGTGAAATCTGAAGTACCATTGTCTAGACGATTGTTTAAGGCCATAAATGGAACGTTTCAGCTAGCATACTTTGCGCTCTTGTCCCTCAACCTCAAAACCAATAGGTTAATCCATATAGATCTCCTCGTCTAGTTCTCCATTGAGAAATGCAGTTTTCACATCCATTTGGAAAAGTTCCGAATCTAGATGTGCAACTATAGCTAGAATAAGGCAAATGGAAGTAAATCTCACCACAGGGGAGAATGTTTCTTCATAATCTATACCCTCTCTTTGAGTATAGCCCTTCGCCACGAGTCGGGCCTTATACTTGTTAATTGATCCATCTGTCTGACTCTTAATTTTTAAAACCCATTTGTTTCCAATAGATTTGCACCCAAGTAGAAGATCAACTAACTCCCAAACTTGGTTCTTTACCATAGAACTCATCTCATCTCTCATAGCAGCCAACTATTTTTTTGAAGCAGGTGAAATTAGTGCTTTCTCATAAGAAAAAGGTCATCAAAGTCACACAGAGCACACATGAAAGATTCCCCTTTAATCTCAAAACAACAATGAGGAATGGTTCCACATTCACTTCTACGTAACTGAGACTCTTGTGAGTTACATTCTAGTGGTATACTCCCATTTGGAGACAAGTCACTCCCACTATCTTTTGCGATTCTAGGATGTGATAATTCTCCACCCTCGCCTAAAGATTGTATTACTCCCTCAAGTTCTTACAACTCAAAAAGTTCAAGATCATTGTTTGCTTCACCAATATTGGAAAAATCATTCTCGATAAATGTGACATCACGTGACTCTATTTCGGTCATCCCTCCGTTAGGATGTTCACCAAACATTACATAGCCCTTTGAGGTCTCTGAATATCTTATGAAGATATGCTTATTTGCTCTAGGGCCAATTTTCCCATATTTATGGAAGTTGTGTGAACATAACCCACAGAACCTCAAGGCCGCAAATGTTCCAAATTTGGTTTTGCGCCACTTCATAATTCATATGGGGTTGAAGGAACAGACTTAGAAGGCACATGGTTCAAAATATAGGCAACAGCTAGAAGAGCATCCCCCCAAAAAGATATTGGCAAGTTAGCTTGCGCCATCATTGATCAAACCATTTCTAATAAGGTACGATTTCTCCTTTCCGCAACACCATTTTGTTGTAGTGTGCCAGGAATCGTTAATTGCCTGTGTATCCCTTTTAGCTCACATAGTCCTTGAAACTCTTTAGAGAAGTACTCTCGACCATGATCAGTTCATAGAATTTTTAAATTTCTTTCTTTCTGATTCTCAACCATAGCCACGAAGCGCTTGAAGCAATCTAATGTTTCAAAGTGATGAGAGATCAGATACACATGACTGAAACATGAGTAGTTGTCTATAAATGTGAGAAAATAAGAGGCGCCATGGCGTGCCTTCACATTCATAGATCCACAAATATCAGAATGGACTAACTCTAAAGGATAAGATGCCCTAGGAGCCTAGTAACCTAGTAACTTTTCTTTAATATCTTCAATCACCAACCCATAGCTTGAAATATTATTCATGGCTTTAGGAATGTCATGAATAACTTGGAGAGAATCTCCTTCCAGCATGATGCTTTGACATCCCAAGTTAAGACAAAAAATAGTAGCCTGAAGTGCCCCAACAACTTCGGCCAAGAGAGGGTCCTGTTTGAGATACCTGTTTGTTCTAGATGAGGCAATCATTGCTCCTGCACTAACCCTCAGAACTATACCAATGCCTATTAGACCACTGTCCTTCTCTGTTGCAATATCCCAATTAACTTTTATGATGTTGGCGGGTGGAGGCATCCATTCTGATGTCTGTCTTCTTTCTTCAATTACTACCTGGGCATTCTTGGTATTGCTTTCAATTATCTCCTTTAGCACTGACTGAGCTTGCATAAGAACCTCTTTAGGATGATGGAATTCTAATTGGCAAATAAATCTGTTTCGTCTTCTCCATATCCTTTTAGCCACAATTGCAATTTCCTCTACCACTTCTTTGTCAAAGTCAGAGCAAAAAGAATCAAATAGCTCAAGAAAAGTTGACTTCCATATAGCGCATTTTTGAATCTGTTTGGAACACATACTCCATACATCATTTGCTGCAGGGCATAACCAAATAGCGTGGATAACTGATTCTTCAGCAAAACAAATAGGACATTTAGGATTATCAGCTATCTTTCTCTTAAAAAGATTCAGCATCGTAGGCAGACCCTCTAAGCATGCTCTCCATATAAAAGTTCTATCTGCTGGTGGGATCTTGAGTTTCCAGAGCACTGACCAAAGATTCCTCCTGTCATTGGAGATAGAAGGTTGTCCCTTATCTAAGATCCTTAGTTCTTTTTTGAGGTGGTAGGCACTCTTCACAGTAAATTGGCTTGTTGTTGTCCCCTTCCAAATCATTTTGTCAGACTTGTTTGTGCAACTAATAGGAAGTTGTAAGATCTTCTCAGCACTTTCCACTGAAAATAAGCTCCTTACCAGATCAATCCTTCATTGATTAGTCTCTGGGTCGATCAGTTCATGAACTGTAGTTTGGTCTTCCTCAGAGTTGGCAACACCTTGAGGCCTCATAGAACTTGAATTTGGGATCCACTTGTCTTGCCATATCTTGATTTCCTTACCATTGCCAACCCTCTAATAGGTGCCTTTTTCAATTAGTTCTCTAGCTGCCATTATGCTTCTCCAAACATAAGAGGGCTTGCTTCCCAATTTGGCTTGGAAGAAGTGGTCTTTGGGAAAGTACTTTTGTTTTAAAACCTAGGAAGCTAGGGACTTAGGGTCTTGCAAAATCCTCCACCCTTGTTTGGCCAACAAAGCCAAATTGAAATCTTCCAACTCTCTGAATCCCAAACCCCCAACAGCCTTCGACTTACCCATCTTGTCCCAAGAAATCCAGTGAATTTTCTTTGTTTACTCCTGTTAACCCCACCAGAAATGTTGCATCAATCTATTTAGCTCCTTTACCAGTGAGATTGGAAGCTTGAATATAGACATGTTGTATGTAGGAAGAGCTTGAACTACTGCTTTCAAAAGAACTTCCTTTGTTGCTTGTGACAGATATTTAACTTTAAAGTTATTGATTCTTTGTTTGACTCTATCTAGAATAGAACCAAAAGCCTTAGCTCGAGCTCTTCCTATTAAGGCTGGGAGGCCCAGATAGCTTCCATATGATTGAGTGGACTTTACACCAGCAATCTGCAGCACCATTTCTTGAGTTTCTTTAAGGGTGTTTCTGCTAAATAGAATGGAGGTCTTCTCTTTATTTAGTCTTTGACCACAGGCTTTTTCATAGGTATCCAGTAGGAAAACAAGCCTCCTTCACTCAAGAGAATTGGCCCTACAAAAGAGCAAACTGTCATCTGCAAATAGAAGATGATTGACATGTAGTTTGCCTCTTTTTATGGGAACACCATTGATAGCTCCTGACAGTTCTACATGGCTCATCAAAGATGATAACGCTTCAGCACAAAATAGAAATAGGTAAGGTGATAATGGATCACCTTGTCTAATTCCTCTAGATGGTTTGAAAAAAGGTTGAGGGATTCCATTAGCCAAAATAGAATAGGATACAGATTCCATCCCCTTCATTACTAACTCAATCCACTGCTTGTCAAATCCCATTTTGCTCATGACAGCTCTCAAAAAAGCCCATTCGACTCTATCATATGCCATACTCATATCGAGTTTCAAGGCCATGTAACCTGTCTTACCCACTAACTTGCTGTTCATTGTGTGTAATGCCTCATAGGCAACAATAATATTATCAGCAATAAGTCGGCCAGGCACAAAGGTTGACTGGTTTGGGGATATCACTTCAGGGAGGATTCTTTTTAGTCTATTTGCAATGCTCTTTGATATAATCTTATAGAGGACATTACAAAGACTAATGGGCCTAAACTCAGTCACCTTAGTAGGAGATTTTTTCTTTGGAATCAAAGCAATAAAAGTTTCATTTGCTTCAGATATCAAACCACCAGAATTTAGAACATAGAGAGCAGCTTCAGTTACCTCAGAACCAATCGAAGACCAGTGATCTTGATAGAAAGCAGGGGGAAATCCGTCAGGGCCAGGTGAGCTCAAACAATTCATATGGAAGACAGCTTCCTTAATTTCCTCAGCAGTGAATTTCTTGGTCAAACTGCTATTCATCTCATCTGTAACCACAGCTTTCATGTTTTGCAGGCATATCTCAATCCCACTCGGCCATTCTGTAGAGAAAAGTTCAGAATAAAACTTTTGAAATTGGGTTCCAATATCCTCTGGTTTTGTCAGCACCTCTCCTTCATCATTAATGATTTTTTGAATAGAATTAGTCTTCTTTCTTTGGTTTGCACACTGATGGAAGTACTTAGTATTTCTGTCCCCTTCCTAAAGCCATCTCTGTTTGGCCCTTTATTTCCATTTCAAGTTGTCTTCTTCAAGAAGTCCCTCTACCTCATTACTAAGGGTTCTGAATCTGTCATCCTTCTCACCCTCATAGGATTCCTGCATTTTAGATAACTGAGCAAGTTTGTTATTGATGGATCTCTTAGTGTTTCCAAAGTTGGCTTTTGCCCAGATTTTCAATTTCTCTTGGCATCTCTATAGTCCTTCTGTAACCAGGGCTAGTTTATGGGGGGCTGACTCGTTCGGAAATGAGCAGCACAAAAGGCTATCCCAAGTGCAGGAGCATGTCGCGTAGTAATTAGGAATAAATTCCTAGATCGTCTCCACAGGGAAAGTGCTAAAAATAAACTCGTGTAAAATGGTGGGAATATTTACGATGAGAAAATAAAAATAAAATAGTGATGATAGATACAATGGATGAAAGAGTGCAGTGAAAAGAAGATTTACTGGTCGTGGACCAGATTCATTTTTTTTTTTATTGATTTGAGTGTTTTGGATGCAGTGATGAAAATTAAAGAAATTAAAATGCAAGACGGTGAATTTAAAGTGCAGGAAATTAAATGACAGAGAATTAAATGACAAGAAAATAAAAGTGCAGAAATTAAAATGACAGAAAATAAATTACAGGAATTTAAAGTGCAGAAAATAAATGACAGTAAAATAAAAGTGCAGGAATTAAAAGTGCAGAAAATAAATGACAATAAAATAAAGGTGCAGGAATTAAAAGTGCGAGGAAATTAAATGACAGAAAATTAAATTAAGTAAAGCCAGAAATTGTAAGGAATAAACTTGATGTTTGGGAATGGAGACTGTGTTCTTCAACCCAAAATCTGAGTTTCCAATGTAAGGAATAAATCTGATGTTTGGTAATGGAGACTGTGTTCTCCAATCCAAAAATCTAAACTTCCAATTAAAATGAACTTTCAACTAAATTAAAACTGAACTCTCAACATTCAACAAAGAGGACTGAAAATTTACTCACTAAACAAACTCAAAACTGGAAATGAAGACTTACAAAAATAAAGTTTACTGAGCCATAAACTAAAACTGACTGATGAATGAATTACACGAAACTAAAAACTTAACAAGAAAATAAAAATTGACTACAAACTCACTCACTATTTTTCTCCGAACTCTCTTGATGACTCTAAATTCTAACTCTTACTTAACACTAAAATCTCCTCCAACGAGTTTCTCCGTCTGTCTACAAAGCCTTATATAGGCTCAAATACATCACTGTTACTCCACGTGATTTCGGCGTCCCACGTCCCCACTCGGAAAAATATTCGCGTGCCGAAAGCTTTTGACTCTTTTATTTTTAACCGTGCGACGTTTTTTTCTTCAGCTTTTCGTCCAAAAGCAACCTCTTTTTTATTCTTGTGTGAGTCCGTAAACCCAGCACGTTGCAGCGTGCAGGTTCTTTCTTCATGTGCCTTTCGGTTCTTTTGTTTTTATTTCTTTGATTCTTTTCATCTGCCTTAGCATCCGTCGCCCAGCACTTTGTTGTTTTTGCTTAATGGCCAACATAATAATTTCTTCCTTTAACTTTTTCTTTAAGCATCTTTGTATCTTGGCCCTTCCAGCATGCACTTTCGGTGCAAGTAATGCTCAGTTTCTGTGAGACGATTCTCAACAACAAACACTCAGATTCTAGGGCTTCTACTCTTTCTGGACAACTTTTGCTCATACTCTGCAAGGGTGTTTTCCCCGTAGAGATTTCAAATTTTCCACCTCGGCATTCTTCTCATTATTTGCTTCAAACCATCCCTCTGCTGTACTTCCTTTCTTTCTTTTGTGTGTTTCTATGGACGTGCGGCAGCGTAGAGGATGGCTGAGCAGTGATGGCTGCCGCTGGGTAGTGCTGCTGCGGCTTGAGACGGTGGTATGGTGGCTGTTGACGAAGTCGAAGTGGCTGGGCACGGCGGAGGAGTAGTTGAGACTGTACTGGGCGGTGGAAGTGCACTGAGCAGCGCCGTGGAGGTTGGTGCAGAGCCGCGGAGTTGCAGAAGGCGCTGCCGTGGCTCAGGTGGTTCTTGGCCGTGCATGGGGTGGAGGAAATGACCGCCGGCGTTGTCTGGGGCTTTTGGTGGCCGACGGAGGAACATGGTGGCGCGGAGGAGCGCTGTGCACGGCGTGGAAACGCACGGCTGGAGGTTGAAGACGACTCGAAACGACGTCGTTTGTGTCTGTAGACAAAACGGCGTCGTTTAATCCAAACGGTAGAAATGATTAAGGTGAAAAACGGCGTCGTTTTGGTCTTTAGACAAAACGGCGCCGTTTAGCTTTAGTCGTTTAAACGAACTCATGGGCAAAACGACATGTCGTTTTGGTCTGCTGACCAAACGACATGTCGTTTAGTCAGCGCAGAAAATAAAAAAAAATAAAATAAAATAAAAATAAAATAAAATAAAATAAAAATAAAATAAAATAAGATAAAATAAAATAAAAATTAGACAAGCAAAAATAAATAATAATAAAAATAGAACTAGATAAATAAAATAAAATAAAATAAGACAAAGAAACTAAAATAAATAAAATTTAAACAAGAGATGAAAATAAAATATTAAAAGTGTGTTGTGCATGAGAATTTATTGTCCAAATAAATCACAAGTTATAAAATCAAGCATAAACTATGTTTTTAATCAATTTAATTCACAACTTGGATTTATGCCTCTTAATCAATTTATCCATCTAAAACCAATGATAAAATAATAAAACAATTAAAAATTATTGGTTTTAAATAGATAAAATATGCAATTATGCAGCTCAATCAGGGGCTAACGTGTGTTTATTCCATTCTTCTTTGACAAGGTGCAAACAGTCTTATCTAAGAGCCCAACTAGCCTCGTATCTGAAAGGTTTTTCCTTTCTCTGCTCGTGTAGCATCTGCTTTGCCATGTTGATCACAATGGGCCTATGGTCAGAACAAATAGCTAATTCATGAGATACTGAGTGAAAGGGGAATAGGTCTTGCCACTTAGAATTAGCAAAACCTCCGTCCAATCTTTCTTTAGTGAACTGTTGACCCTCTCTATTGTTTCTCCATGTGAATCTGTCTCCCAAGTATCCTAGGTCATTAAGTTCACAATCTTCCACTGCTGTTCTAAAGGCTTCCATCTGAGAATAAGGCCTCATGGCAGCCCCAAATTTCTCCTCTTGTAACAGGATTTCATTAAAGTCTCCTACACAAAGCCAAGCCACACCAGGAGATGGATTAAGAGCTCTTAATAGTTGCCAACTTTCACGTCTCCTATCTGTTTTAAAGTGACCATAAAAACTAGTTAATATCCAATCTTCTCCTACCAAAGGATCAGAGATCCTTAATGATATATGGTGCCTAGTATACGATTCCAATACTGCCTCCACATCATTTTTCCACATCAGTGCAATACCTCCACTGAGGCCTTTGCTGTCAATTACAAAACTGCAGTCATACCCTATCTTGTTTCTTATTGCTTCCACCTTTTCTCTTTTGCATTTAGTTTCAATTAGGAAAATAAACCTGGGGTTCTTATTTTTCACCAAGTGGTGAAGTTCTCTAACTATCCGGGAGTTCCCCAGCCCCCGGCAGTTCCAACTTAGGCAACTCATTGCTGGGGGTGGGGCTGTCCAGCAGCCTCCACCATACCAGTTTGTGATAAGCTCTCACCATCTGAGCTTGTAGATTTGGCCTTTTTGGAAAAGCCATTTGATATTTCCTCAAGTAATAGCACACTTACCTTCCCTTTGAGAAAACCTGGACTTTCAATTCCCATCTGGTCATCGTTGATAGTAGTTGAATGAAAAAACTTGTCACGTGCCATCCTTTTCTAGCTGGCAGATTTCTTAGTAGCCTACAACACCTGGATTTGATCTTTGATAAAGTTATCTAATGAGTTCACCTGCTCAAAGATTGACCATTCCTTTTTTTGCAGAAGATGAATCTCTTCAGAGTCTTTCAAATCTTGCTCAGCTTTAACATCCATCGGTTCTGTCCCCCCAGGTTTGACTCTAGAAGTCTTGGTATTCCTTATCTGTTCTGTACTGTCTTCTGATATGGAAATAATATTTTCCTCATTTCTAGGTTTGACTTCCTTAATTCTCGCCTGCTTTGTACTCCAATCTTTTGCTAAGGAAGAAGAAGGATTGGAAGAACCGTGATCCTTCTTATGATTAGTAATCTCCGAGATTTTTGTCAGAGCTAGCTCTTGTACCTTCCGTCCGTTACTGGGACTTTCCTTCTCCACCTCATTGGATGAGAACTCCTTCTGCCAGCCATGTTTAGGCTGCTGAGATTGAGCTCCACCATATTTTATTTGGGGATCACCACCTAGTTTTGGGGTATTTGTTCGTAGCCAAGGACCAAACTGAGATTCTCCTTCTGCAGGATCTTGAGAGCTCCCAGACGTCCATGTGCAGCCTTGTTTTCCATGCTTGATAACTCTACACTGAAAGCAGAATAATGGGAGCCTCTCATATTTGAAAGGCAGCCATATTTGTCTTCCTTCAACTGATAAGAACCTACCTCGAGACAATGGTAAGTTGATATTCACTACCACCTTAATACGCATAAAATTGACCCCATCCCATACCATTGCTATCTACCTCAACTTCCAAAACCTCCCCCAAACCCTGACCAATCTGGAGTCCCACTTCTTTTGTCATGCTAGCCAAAGGCATGTTATGGATTTGCACCCAAAAAACCTCTGATGAGAAGAGAATTTCCTTCGGAGGGGAGGTCCCATCGAATTCTTGTAAGCATACTAACATTCTATCAAAGGACCAAGGTCTACCCAACATAACTTTTGTTTTATCCTTCTCCAACTGGAAATCCACCAGCATTCTGTTTTCACCCACCTCCTTGAACTTGACCCACCCTTCTGGTTTCCAAGCTGCAGACATGGTTTTTTTGAATGCCTCTCTATTAATGATCTTATCAGCAATCACTTGAGATAGAAGACACGATTTACCTCTTAACGTGGATTCATGCATGGCTTCTGTTGATAATACTACTGCGTTTTTTTCTGCATCTGTGAGGCTAAAGGAAGCCCACATTTTCTCCAGTTCACTTTCCATGTCACCCTCTACAGACAAAGTCAGAAGACAAAATCCAAGAGAGAGCCTCTTTGCAGAGAGCAAAGAGAGGGACCTCACCCTTCAGAAAGAAAGAGAGCCATGTGAAGGTTTGATTTGCTAACACGGATCATTAGTAAAAGGCTTCGTTAATTAACAAACAATCTTTTTATGGAAAACTTTGCAAAATGTTACAATCTTAGGTATAAATGTTGCAAGTTGTGAAAACCGAGGGAGTTTTTGTGAACCGGTGAAATTTGAAGTACTGAATTTGCCATTAACCCTAAAAATAAAGATTTAATTTATTTATTATCATTTTTCTCATCATCTCATGATATGTTATTAAATGATAGGTTTACAAGAGAAACATAATAAATAGTCTTCAATCCTCTAATGCAACATCACGGGATTATGAAAGGAGAATAAAAAAATGAATGATGAGTATTATTATCATAAATAAATTAGGATATATATTATTGTTCGTTAGAAGATGATAACATTAAAATATAGCATCCCTCCTGGTCAGCTATTTTTCAGGGTTTTAAAAAGTTGTTGCTAAATGTTTGGTACCAAAAATAGCTTATTTCTTATTTTGGGAGAAAAGAAATTGGAATAATATCATACAAGGAGAAATTCTGAAACTCTGTATACAATGAGAAATTTTTAAGTTTAGTGAACGATCAAGTTTGCATGATGTCTAAAACTCTGTATACAAGGAGAAATCGAATCCATACGTGATCCAGAGCTTCTTTACTTGGTCATATTTTCTAGGAGAGAAATATCTTAAGTTGTTATTTAGAGACAAATGATGATTGGCCAAAACATTACGTGGTTCATGGAAACGACTTGACATCGGAAAGTGAGATTTTTTAACTTCTTATCAACACATATTTGAGCTAAGTGTGATCATGATAGGATAAATGTTACATACATATCATCCATTAATATATATTGTACACTAGCTTAGCATGAGACGACGACTTGACTAATTTAAAGTTGAACATATGTATGGTCCCCAACCAACTCATCCAAGACTAATGTTGTGGAGACGACTTGACATGGGAAAGTGAGGTTTTTTAACTCCTTATCAACATATATCCAAGCAAAGTGTGGCCACGATAGGATAAATGTTACGTACATATCATCCATTACTATATATTGTACGCTAGCTTAGCACGAGACGACGACTTGACAAATTTAAAGTTAAACATATATATGGTCCCCTGCCAACTCATCCAAGACTAATTTAAATACATCACGTACTCGTTGAGTGAATTAAATCATCTAAAATTCCTTTCCTCCATTTCTTTTCTGTTCTCTTGATCTCTCCCCAGCTCCAATATTTTAGACAATGGGTTTATCCTTTCCTCTCATCATCTTGATCGTGCGCTTTCTTGTTTCATTGATGATGTTTTATCTTATACTTTCTGCCTCTTCTTCTGGTGTGCAGCCCCTGTGCCATGATGATGAGAGATTTGCCTTGTTGCAATTCAAGGAAAGCTTCTTCATCAATCAATCCGCGTCAGGAGATCCTTCTGCTTATCCGAAGGTTTCATCGTGGAAGCCTGATCAAATCAGTGATTGCTGCAAGTGGGACGGTGTAGAGTGCAATAAGGACACTGGTCATGTCATCGGCCTCAATCTCAGTAGCAGCTGTCTCAAAGGTTTTCTCAACTCTAATAACAGCCTCTTCCGCCTTGCTCACCTCCAAAACCTCAATCTGGACGACAATGACTTTAACTCTTCTCCACTTCCAACTAGTTTCAGGCAGCTTTCAAGGCTAACAGTGCTCAACCTCTATAACTCTACATTTTCTGGCCAAATCCCTTCAGAAATCTTTGAGCTCTCCAAGTTAGTTTTCTTGTGTCTCTCATATAATCCGTTGTTGAAGCTCCAAGAATCTGGCCTAACAGTTATAGCTCAAAACCTCACTAACTTGAAAGTACTATCTCTTAAACAGGTTGACATATCATCCAACGTTCCCAATATCTTGGCAAACTTATCTTCTTTAACAGTTCTATCTCTAAGCGAGTGTGACCTGCATGGTGAGTTTCCCGTGGGAATTTTCCATCTACCTAAGCTTCAGCGTCTTAATATAGAGGATAATGAAAACCTCAAGGGCTGTATCCCAGAATTTCACGGAACCAGCGCCCTTAAATTATTGAGACTTGGAAACACGAGCTTCTATGGTGAGATACCGGATTCGATTGGTCACCTCAAGTCCTTGGTTGACTTTACTGCGTGTCATTGCAATTTCTCGGGAGAAATACCATCTTCACTAGGTAACCTTACCAATCTAATTCAATTAGACCTACAATCAAATAGGTTGCACGGTTCAATTCCACAGTCAATATCAAGGCTTGTAAATCTTGAAGTTCTATTTCTCAGTGAAAACTATTTGAGTGGCAGGGTGGAGTTTGAGTTGTTTCTGAGACTCGAAAAGCTAGATATGTTGCAGTTATCTGGTAACAATATTTCATTGCTTACAAATCCGAGTACCAACTCAACTTTTCCAAAATTTAGGATATTATTACTAGCTTATTGTGACTTGGGTGAGTTCCCAGAGTTTCTGAGGAACCAAGATCAGTTGGACCTATTAGATCTTGGTGGAAACAAAATTCCTGGCCAAGTTCCAAAATGGATGGGGAACGTAAGTACAGAAACCCTATGGTTTTTAGATCTTCGATTCAACTTTCTCACCGGTTTCGACCAATCACTTCCGGTTGTACTCCCCTACGATAATCTAAATGAACTGCGGCTTGATTCTAACATGCTTCAAGGGTCACTGCCAATCCCACCTCCTTCCATTGCTTTATATTCGGTCTCAAACAACAGCCTGACAGGAGAAATTCCACATTGGATTTGCAATCGAAGTTTAATAACTAAGCTCGATTTGTCAAGCAACAACTTGAGTGGCCTTCTTCCTCAATGTTTAGGCAACTTGAGTGATTCTCTCTCATTGGACCTACACGGTAATAACTTTCATGGAACCATTCCTCGGATCTGCGGTGAAGCAAACAAATTGACGATGATTGATTTCAGCCAAAATCATTTACAGGGGCGTGTACCGAGATCATTGGCCAATTGTACCGAGCTTAAAGCTGTTAATCTTGGCAACAATCAGATCCATGATATTTTTCCTTCCTGGTTGGGCATTCTTCCAGAGTTGAGGATTCTCATTTTGAGATCTAATAAACTCTATGGTACAATAGGAAGTTTTGATAGCAATTTCGATTTCCCGAAATTGCACATCATTGACCTCTCAAATAATGATCTTACTGGCAAGTTGCCCTCTGAACACTTCCAAAATTGGAAAGCCATGCAAATCGTCGATGCCGAGAGCTTAAAGTACGTGGAGGAACACCAAACTGTAGTGACACTTGAAGGAAATCGCATGAGCCATACCTACTCTTTCTCAATGACAATGATGAACAAAGGCACGGAAACACAATATGAAAGAGTCAATGATTTTTTATTAGTTATTGATCTCTCGAACAATAGATTTGAAGGAGAAATCCCACGGTGGGGAATCTGAAAGGACTTCATTTGCTCAACCTTTCCTCAAACTTTCTCACTGGACCTATCCCATTTACATTGGCAAACTTGACAAGGCTAGAAGCATTGGATCTGTCTCAAAACAAGTTGTCTGGTGCGATCCCTCTGCAACTAACGGAACTCACTTCCCTTTCACACTTTAATGTCTCCCATAATCACTTGACAGGACCTATACCAGATGGGAAACAATTCGACATATTCGACAACAGTTCGTTTAGTGAGAACCCTGAATTATGCGGAAGTCCTTTGTCAAAGAAATGTGGGAATCCTGAACACTCACTGCCTCCATCTTCAAGCCACAACTCAGAGTTCTCATTTGAATTTGGTTGGAAAGTAGTCGTGATTGGATATGGATGTGGATTCGTGTTTGGAGCTGTGTTTGGGCAAATCGTTATCACAAAGAAGTATGGTTGGTTTATGAAGACGTTTGCTATTGGGCAGCCGAACCGAAGAAGGGTGAATTGGAGGGGCCGCAAAAATTAAATATAAGAATGTTTCCATGCACAATGTCTGTAGTACGTACTATTATTGTGGCTTTACTTTTCTTTTTCTGTTTTTTTTTTCCCTCTTTTAGATGCTATAGGAAAGGGCCATGGATAGGATGTTTGTACTGAAAAGAATCTCTTGTATTTGCACCCATGCTCTCAATAAAACAAGTGTTGTGAAAGAAAATTAACCACAGAGATCTATGGCAGTGAAAGCAGAGATGTCCCTGCTCTGGTGTATTTCGGTTCCAATTTATAGTAATCGTTACACTTGAGTTCTGTATATGATGATTAGAGAGAGGTAATGTGCACGTAGCACAATATACAAGGAGAGAATTTCAAACACATATACCTAATATATGATAAAGAGTAGTAGTCTGTTAATCTGGAGAATTGAACTTCATATTCATCTTCATCTTGAGCTACTACTACTGTACTCTGCTTGTCCTTGTCTGACCACCTCCTCCATTCACAGATATTTGGACAGAAATACAAAAGATTGAATCAATCATTTTCTTTTATGGTATTTGGACAGAAATACAAAAGAATTGAACCAATCATTTTCTTTTATGGTATTTGGACAGAAATACAAAAGAATTAAACCAAAAGATAGGTCCAGTGTGTGCGAAGATAGTTGCTGATTATATTGGTTATGATAAAAAATGAAAATAAAAAGTAAATCTGGTGCCCGTGATTGAATTTCTATAACCCTGGTTTGTTATTTGCTGATTATCAGAGTTAGTAGGGGTCTGAATTTTGGTGTAAATATTGTTGGTTCAGTTGCATTCTTTGCGATCCGAATTCTAAGAATTAAGTTTTGGTTTATTTTGTGAAAAAAAATTGAGAGAGAGAGAGAGAGAGATGATTAAAATGATGATGTGGACCTAAGCTTTTGGTACCATGTTTGGTTTATGTGATGATGGTAGTTTTTATCAGTGCATGTTTTGAATTTCCAAAATGTTGTAGTTATGGTGTTGGCTGTCCCATAATCAAATCCATTAATTATCCATAGTTGAATAATGTTACTCTCATATTGATTCTCACACATAGAGTGTTCATTCCACAAGAACATACTGAGCGAGGTATAGTTTTTGTAAAATACAACAAATCTATTTTAAACATCAAGCTCATAAGAAGTCAGCTCATTTTAAGAAAATGTTTCAACAGTTTCTAAAATATAAAAACCAATCTACACTTACAATTTACAACTTATTAAAATATTTATATCAAATTAAAATACTGTAAAAAGCGGAAAACTCATTTAGTAAGATATACTCAAATCGATTTTAAAGCATTTAGAATAAAATAAAATCTTATTATTAATTTACTACTGAAAATAGTTATGACAATTATTACTATATAACTAAAATTTTAGATCTTTAAATACTATCTACATAAAATTATAATTTCACGCTAAACATGACTTACATGAAACATCTCAAATAAATCAAACTCAATATCAAAATAAACATCAAATGGCAAGAAAGCATACTGACTTGATGTTACCGAGAGAGCGGTGGCTTGGGGTGGCAACAGATCACGGAGTGGCACGTGGGTGGCGGAAGGGTGAATGGTCGGCATCTCTAATCTTCACCGACGTATCACGGGGCTGCAAAACTGAGACGGGGGAAGTGGTTTTATTGCTCTGTTTCGGGGTCAAAAATAGGGGACATGCAGTGGCTTGAACGTTGGCTGTCCAGGGTGTCGACACATTATGGGTGTATTCTGGTGGTGACCAGCGGCAGTTTCTGGGCTGTCCGTAGCCGCTTTGACGTGGTGGAGACTCGTCAGTTTCTCTTGAATGTGGCGGTGCTCTATTTTGACGAAGAGAAAACAGGAGCTGCATTGGTGTCCAACGGCTCGCAGTAGTTGAAACGTGGGAAAATCGAGGGTGGCTTGCGGTGGGGGAACTTTGCTCTGTTTTTCTTGCTTAGCACAGGTCCTCGGTGACGGTGGTTTACATTGTGCATGGAGGAACCATGGTTTTTGTTTGTGTGGGGAGGTGTTTTCGTGTGATGGAGGCTGGTAGTTGTGGCTGGGTGGAGTTTTCAACATGGGAGGGAGAGTCCTCATGCTGCTGGGGTGGTGAACGTGGGGTGCAACTGTTTCATAGTGTTAGTTAGGTATTACTCCTACATGGGTACAGGAGAAGGTTGCTGGTTGTTGACTGCTTGTGGCGCTTCCTGGAAGTAGGGACGTGGGGGAGTGAACGTGCGGCAGCTTGGGGAAGTTTCTAGTACGTGAGGGTATGCATGTATTTATATAGGTAATCGAGACCCTAGAGAAGTAGAAAAACAAAAAGAAAAGAGTAATGCTATAGAGAAGCCATTATAGTAGTGCACACTTTGCACTCACTATGTGGTTTCTTCTCCTCCTCTCATTTTTCCTCTCACAATTTCAACTTTAAGAGATGGATGGTCTGGATGAAACTACATATTGTGTGCAAAAGTGGCTGCTGCCAACCGTTAGTAAATCTTGGGCCAACTACAAAAGAAATGCACACTAGGTCTATAAATTATTAAAAGGGTTTTAACCTAATTTCAAGCTCAAAAAAATTATATCCTACCAAAATAAAAATAAAAGAAATTTTTGGGCATGTAGCCTACTTCAAAAATGACTCGTTAAAAACTCAAGTGGACTTTTCATCCATATTGATCTAAAAGAAAAAGAAAAAAAAAATTTGGACGCGAGTTTCGTGCTAGACCTAGGTGTTACAGGAAAATCAGATATAGGCATACCCAGAGTGAAGATCACGTGCAACTCACTATCTTCTTCTTTGTCCTCACTCCCCAGACACGCTCACTCAAATACTTCAATTTTTTATCCCACACACACACACTCAACACTCTACTCTACTCTCTCTCTCTCTCTCTCTCACAAATGGGGACAGTAACAGGGCAAAAAAAATTTTAATGTTTACCTCATCCATGAGAGTAAAACTTGAAGTAAAAGACAATAGATGATCGGTGATGGGAGTCGACGAGTGAAGTCGAGGAAGAAGGAAGACTCTGGTTCTGTCTTTGGCGCCAAGTAAAGAGGAGAGCATGGGAACGAGTGAGCAAGGGTCTGAATCATGAGAATAAAGAGAATCTGATGAAATAGGAAACTCAACACGAGGAGGAAAAAGAAATTAATTAAAAATGTTTACAATGATGAATAGAGTCCTCCACATCTAGTGGTTTCCTGTAGCAGAATGTAAAAATTTCTTTAAAATTGAAGATCCAATAGAGGACACTTTTAAGAGAATTTCTTTATATTTTAAAGAAAAATGTATTATAGAGCATCCATTGGGAGTGCTCTTAGTTAGAGTCTGATCTTGCACTTGAGCATGTCTCCAGAGTGAGATTAATTACAAGCACACAACCACTTGAGATGATGATATAATAGCATAAAAGATCTCGATCTAAAAGCCTCAGATTCATACAGAGTAGCATTTTCTTCGTTCGGTTCATTGCTTTAATTAACCTATCTGTAGTTCTGATTACTTATTTATTTTCCTTAAATTGAAGTGATCATGATCAAGAAGTTTTCCTACATCCCTCTCTTCCAACCAAATTATTAATGGAAAATATCTTGAAAGATCATTGTGCAATATATGATTTGATACTTCATTGATCTCTTGATAGAAATGGCATTACATAACAAAAAGGTCTTAGTTGTGCATGTTTTTTTCCCACTTCGCTTTTGAAGTCGAATTAATATGGCTTTAGAAAATAATGGTTTTAACTAAGATCAAAAGGGTGTTCATTTCTCTCTTCCATGGAAGCATACAACTTCAAATAGGTTCAATCTTGTCTGGTTATCACTAATTAATACGCGGGTAGTATCCATCAAACACAACTTTAAGAAAAAGGACATCAGTATTTACTAAGCAGAATTTCCGTTAGATTCTTCGGGAGAATTCAAGAACCACCTATTCAGGCGTTCCGATGCTTTCTTGACCTATAGAAAAATGCATCAATTAAAACCAATATTAATAGTGTAATCATTCTAATGAAATTCATATTGCTATTTGGAAAACATAGGTGCAGATACTAATAGTATATGTGATTCATGATCATTTTGATTTACCTGTTCATTCCAATCGGTTCTAAAAGTAACGTAGCCGAGCACGAGGCATTGGACCACGATGCCAATGATCATTCCAATCCACAGACCCTGAAAATTTGATCAAGGAAAATTAAGGACATGGGCGCGCATGTTTTAACTGACAATAATGCATTAGCATTTGGGTTCAATGTCCACGCACATGGCATCTATATATCTTCTCATGAAAGAGTAATGACATAATTCAAACTTCTAAAGCATAATGGTCATGTCATAGCTAAGATGGAGGCAGCATTGGCAAAGTCCCATCCGATAAAGCCAGCTTACTTTTCAACAAGAAAATGTCTAGATCAAACACTAAATGGGGAAGGGAAAAAAAAAAAAAAAAAAAACCTTCTTACTTTTATTTCTAGATCGGCTACATATGCAAGAAGAACTCCTACTGGAACCCCAATCAGAAAATAGCTACCAATGTTAATATATGCAACCAGAGCTTGCCGACCAGCACCTACTGCTACGCCTGCGAAACATAACTCATAGCATATTATATTAAGCAATAAGTAGGCTGAACTTTCTTTGGCAACATATTGAAAAATCAGTACATGCCTGACAATACTGGCTGGATGCTGTTGAGAAACATAGATATACCAAGCAGGAAAGATAGATCTAACACAACTTCTGCAACTTCATCATCACTCGTAAATAAATAAGCGAGCTTTCTTTCAAACACAGAACACAAAATCCAGGCAAGCACTCCAAGACATATGGAAGTACAAGTAATGACTTTAATGGAAAATTTTGCAGCTTCAGCATCTCCTCTTCCTAATTCGTTTGAAACCCGGACACTATAGAAAGGAGATAATTATCTGTTAGTTTTGAAGAAATTAATGGGCCTAA
Organism: Pterocarya stenoptera; assembly: GCA_003123785.1. Lineage (NCBI taxonomy): Eukaryota > Viridiplantae > Streptophyta > Magnoliopsida > Fagales > Juglandaceae > Pterocarya > Pterocarya stenoptera. The sequence continues at coordinate 347,000 of QEOT01001684.1, read as the reverse complement.
CTCATCTCATAAAACAAGTTCTACAATAGAAAATTGCTCATTTCTTGTAAACATGCTTAAGACTTTATCCACAAGCAACGTGGGATTATTCATCAACACCTTCCCTCACGTGCAGGCCAATATTTTTTTCTGGTCCTTGTCACGGAGTAAGTAATGTAGGCCCCCATTCGTCCTGTGGCAAACTTTGATACCATGAAAAAATTATGGGCCTAACTCATCTCATAAAACTGGTTCTACAAGAAAGAATTGTTCATTCCTTATAAGCATGCATAAGATTTTGTCTACGGGTAATGTGGAATTATTTATCAACAAGTTTTAAATATACCATGCAAGCAATCATTAAACAAGTACTAAAAATATAGATCATAATAAAAGCCAATACCTTGAAGCTGATAAGAAGCCAAAGAAGATCATAAATTCCCAAGCCACTATATTGAGGCTGCAATCGAGGTGATTAGTTCAACTCAGGATGTTTTTGGCCGTACGTAGAGTAAAATAGAATAAGATCAAACAAAAATAAAAAGAGAGAAACGATGCAAGTAATCACTTACCAAATGGAAAAGGCGGATACTGCAACCGTGGAGTTCTTCGCATATCCCGCTAGTAATACTAAAACAGAATTGTACCATAACTCTAAGCTATGAGGAATATTGTGTGAAAACAACAAGGGGATGATTAGAATAGAGTGACAAAACAAACTATACATGAATATTTAGTCAAAATCATAGAAGAATTTGGATAGAATTATGAATATGAAAATACCGAAGAATCCCCATGCAAGCTACAACGTAATAAATTGTGTCAAAAAGGTTGTCGAATTGCCTACAGAGTAATATCATAGAGATAGTATATTCTAACAATATTTTATTCAATTTTATGAATTTAATTAAGAGAGATAAAGAATTAAGAATCTTTTTTAAAACACATTAGTATTAGAATTTATAATAATAATAATAACCAAATATATATAAATTGTTAACAGCAGTTGGACTTACCAAAGCATTACACCTGAAGAGATTGAGAGCTTGACGATTGGTAATAAATCATGAAAAGCAGCTACTGTGAAACCTCTCCATGTGTTGGGACACCAACCTCCAAACACATATATGAACATTCCAATCACCACTGACCAAAATGAAATAGCCATCGAAGCCATTGCACCAGGGATTCCAAAGTCGAGTTGGATCACAAAAAGCCAAGACAAGAGAATATGAAGAATGAATGCCCCGGTAGAAAGAAATCCGACAACGTTGTTTTTGAGCTGTGCTTGTAAATACTTTTGAATGCTGAAGGTAAAGGGAAAATAGTAGAGAACTGGAATAAACCAAAGTGACATATATCCAGCAACTTCTGCTACGTCTTCTTCCTCACCAAGTAGCTTAAAGATGGGTGTTGAGAAGATAAAAACAGGGGCCAAGATTGTTGCAGTAGCAATATTGATGATCCATGACCTTTGCAGGTAGATTCCCAACATGTGGTATTGCCCCGCTCCAAACGCTTGCCCGCATAGAGTCTCAGTGGCACTTGACATGCCCAACTACGAACAAAAAATTAACATTAAATTCAAAACTTTGTCCCATTTTATTTGTATCACTTGGAAATAGAAAGACGATTCGGTTTCATTAATGGGCATTCTATATTTTTTAAGGATGTCTCCATCATTCTGTATCTCAAGCCCTCGGTTTGCCTTTTTTTCACCCGTCTGAGCCGTCGTCACCCAAACCCTGCAGCATGAACACGTCGCCGGTAAGCCCTGCCCTCTCTCTCGGTCTCTTTTATTTGCCCTCTGATTTTTTTTCCTCTCTCTCTCTCTCTCTCTCTCTCTCTCTCTCTCTCTCTCATGGCGCAACCACATGACTCGACCATCGTGACCTTGTGCATTCTGCCGTGCCGAACCCAGTCACACGTCGCACCGCAAGCTCTCTCTTCCCTCCTCCTCTCTGCTCGGTTTGCCATTTCACTAAGACACGCTACTTTCCCTCTGCTCTGTCTATATATCTGGGTTCCAATCTCTCTCTCTCTCTCTATTTTTCTTCCCGTTACTGATGGTGGCCAATTTCTCTACTCCATTACAACGCCCAAAGACAAAGCCGTACCACCGTGTTGTTCCAACATCACCGTCCGTTTCAACGTGAGCTATTAACGACCAACGAGTATACATCCTAGCCCCACGCTTATGCACTGGTCCGAATAGATTCTAGTGTTTGATGGGAATGCTTGTGAATTTGATTTGTATAAAAGCATAGTCTTGAAACTCTGGTTTGGACATATTATTGCCAAAGTGTGAAAACTAATTTGAATGATTGATGAATCTGTCTCTCAGGTTGTGGAAGTTGGCCGAATAAATTGCTCTGTTTTATGAGTAAATAGCAAGGTAGGGGATTATTAAAGAACCTGCCTGTGGGTTTAGTCCTCAATTCTAAGCTACTATATTGACTATGGAGATTCTGTTTGTTAAGTCGCTAGTTTGTTTCAATATTTCTCAACTTATCTCATTTCATCAAATTATTATAAATTTTTTAAATTCTCACACAAAATAAAATAAACAATTCAATCTTTTTAAATTTTAAAATAAAAATAATATTAAAAAAATATAATCTAACAATATTCTATTCTATTTTCAACTTTCATTTCAACTAATCTCATATGATCATTTCAACTAAAAATGTGTTCTTGTCATGAAAATCATCTCGGTTATTTCCTGCACCATTATTTATATATTGATATTGGAATGAACGTTTGTCATAAATAGTACAGACATAAGCAATTTTTATATACTTTCTCTACTATATAAAATGTACATATGACTTGGTTATGTGATTATATGAATTACTGGTTATTACACGTATTTGAAAATCCTAATGGATAAGAATAAGATTTTGTATTACTTTGGTTACTCACCTTGCCACGGACATTAATTGTGAACTCTGTTATTTATGATATTATCATTATGTTAGTGCATAATAATCCATTTTCTTTACTTTTTGTTGTCCTATAATTTATAAGATTAAATGTGTAGCTATGATGTGATTTCTAATCTTTCTAGTTCAAATAATTCATGACATCATAAAGGCAGGATCTAAATAATAAAAAAGAGAAATAATTTGTACAAGTTTCAAATAAACAAGCGTTACGCAAGTTTTTGTAAAAGAGTAGACCCATGCTTAAAGTGTAAAAAATTATTATTTATTAATGAGACTCGATTTTTTATAAAGAGCTTATATGTAACTTGTTTATTTAAAATTTATATTTAAAATTACTCAATAAAGAAAAAGATTCTTACCACTATTCCATTTACAAATCGTACAGCAATGATTTGTACGAGTGCATAAGCCGCAAGATCCACTTCACCAAGATGTCCTATAAATGCTTGTGTCACCACGAACACTCCAAATTGAGTAACCCTAGATATCATGGAAGGAAACGCTATCTTCCATATTTTTCTGCTTTCCACCCAAATCCTCTTTGGAAGATTGGTAGTTTCTTTTGGTACTTCTGAACTAAGCAATCTCTCATCCATCTTGTTGGTCTATATATATAATCCTTTAAAACAAAAAAACAAAGGGAAACGATATTGAACTAATTTGATCAAAAAAATTGAGAGATATTGACTTGAAATGTTAATGCCGAACCCAAACATTATATTTTAAAGAACAACCACTATTGTCTAGAATTAATCCCTGATCTCTTTTTATAGTCATTCACGTAGCATAATATAAATTCATCATTCTCAAATCAATGTACATTTTATTATTTATATTTAGAGATTTATTATGCATCAGTTACTATTCATTCTCACACTCTATACCTATAACTTTTTTATGAGATGTGGAAGTATTTTTAATAAAATATAGAGATATTTTTCATAGGGTGTGGGATGTCTTGTGTTGGTAAATAGTGAAGAAATTTTTTTATATTTATGTAGTTGTTTTTTTCCATAAAAGATAACCAATTTGGATAGTTTGAATCCTACGTACTTGAGTTATGAATGGGCCAAGTAAATGCAAACTAAGGCCCAAGACAGATTAAAGCCCATAACAATACAAAGTCATGACTCAATTACACTGGTTGGAAGATAGGAACATCGGTACAATTTACAGGGGTGACATGAATTTGTGACCATTGGCACAACAAAGTCAATTACTCTGGTTCCAATAATGTAGAGAAATGATATTTTTTTTAATATTGGGATTAGGTTTTTTTTAAATAGATATATATTATTAGCATTCTACAAAAGTTGACTAGATTATTATAAAGTTTTGGGTAAACCAAGTCTACTAATTTGATGGGTCTTTTCCCTTCTTTTGTTTATATAGTATTTAAACCCTCCATGATAGCTAGCATCCATCTTTACCACCCACCCAATATAAAAAAATATATATAGCCTTATTTTACCTTCAAAATCAAGATTAGATGGATAAATCCAGAGACAAAAATATATGGAAGAAATCTCATGCATGCATATTAGTTAGGCCCCACCTCGAAAAAAGTGATCTCAACTACCAAAATTTAAAGGAAAGAGAAGCAATTGATCATCTGGTTGGCTCTAAAAGAAAGAAGATTAGCTTTCCAATTTCATTGTTATATAAGTGGTACTCCTCTCGATGGCCGTCATTCAAAGATTCCAAAGCCAAGAAAGAGACGCGCGAAAGAGCCTACAACGTCGAGACAAAAATTAATCAAAGTTCAATTACTGTTTTTGTCGGCAAGGTGGAGATGATCATACTCAAGACTCTAGGTTTTAAGCAGCCCTAGCCTGGTACTTAATATGAGTTTTGACTAACAGTTGGAGACACTAGAAACAACGTTGGAAACCATCTGGTTGGTTCCCGCATCATGTTGTAAATAAACTTAAGTTCCCTTTTTTCTGGTTTTCAAGTTATGCAACTGCACGTTCGTTTTGGAACATGCAGCATGCAGATGATCGATCGATGTCTCTTGCGTCGACTGTGCGTTAATTAATGCTGTGCTGCTTTTACTACTTAGTAGTCATGTCATGTAGTAGTGCATGTGAGTGGTTTAATGATTTATCAGGGAAACGAAGGCCGGACTCATGATCTTGTGGAAAAAGAGGTCGGTACTGTGCATGTGTGCTCACGTGTTTGGTAGTTGGATAAATTAAAGCTACTGGTATTGGGAATATTGGGGATGTGAAGGTAGGTTGTGGCCTGCTTAATGAGTGTACTACTCATTGTAAAAGAGTAGGTTAATCTCGTTTGTCTTCTTCTTGTATGCGGGACCTAACGCCATTTACAATCTTCAGTACTATTTTAATAAAAGACAAATGATTTAGGTAGTCGTGGGTGTGGGTGTATAAGTGCGGTGAATTTATTTTGAAAAAAAATAAATAAATAAGATATTCACATAAAAATAATAATAATTTTTTAATAATAAATTCTATTATTTTTTAAAATAATTTTATTTACGTACTTCACTACATGTATTACTCTATAATAAATGTTTGTATCACTATGGTTAGGATTTAGGAGGAGATCCTTGTACGAATAGGAATTTCTTTAAAGCTTAGCTAGCTAGGCGGTGCAGGGTAAAAAGAGTTGGTTTTGGGTCAATATTTTTTGGCTGAGCCAAGCTCAGGAAATTGTCCAACGAAGCGGGGACAAAATTGGATAGTTAGAATTATTGACCCAAATTGCTAGGCAAAGACATTTATGCATGCATGGCCACACATCCTCATGAAAACCACATGCATGCTAGCGAGCCAGAGTGCAAAATGGGTGGGTTAGATCTGAAAACGCCTTTGGTACCATAGACTTTAGGCAAGTTGTATATATGTTCATGCATGCTGAAAGGTGTGAAAATGTAGCCTGCTTGTCTACGTACAACTCGTGCGTTACTTATAGTACGGCATGTGGGCTTCACATGCATGCTAGTCTTTTGGGTGTGGCTTGTAGACGATCATCATGAGCACGATCATGGTATATGGTGTTAGCTAGCTAGGATTTAGATTGTCTATAATTTTCTAATTTAGACACTTTTGAAGAAACTATAGATACTAAAATATTAATGCTACAGCGTATGGACAATGTAGATCACCTTAACATTAAATACAGTAGATTTTACTGTTGTGTCTATCTCTAATTATGAAAAGTTGGGTCAGAAAACTGAAAGAAATCATGAACCAGGAGGCTTGAGTCTATGTTTAAGTGGTTGGAGGATAACGGATCAAGCATATAATGCCTACCTAGGTGAGAGGAAAATTGAAAAATAAGGAAAGTCCAAGTGAGGGGCTTATGGGATGAGTAAGGGATCGAGCTGAGAATTAGAAGAAAAAGAGGATGAAATGTGGCATGCATCCCTATGAGAGAGCAATGAAGGATGTTTTGGGATCTGAGAGACGAAGAAGATAATTTGTTCAAAGAGAGAGAGAAAATTATATAAATAAGGGCTTTCAATTCAGCATATCTTGCATGCTAATCACGCTTTTCAGAATATAAATAAGGGTTTTGCTATACAACCTCTTACTATTCAACCACACTTCATATTCTATATTTTTTAATATTTTTAAAAAAAAATGAATTTATTTTTTTTTAATTATTTCAAATTTTTTATTCACTATTCATATAAAAAATATTTGATAAAAAAAATTTAAAAAAAGATGAAATATGGAGTGTGGAGTATAGATGAATAGTAAGAGATTGTAAAATTTTTTTATATAAACAAATGGAAGAGAGAGATTAATGACCTGCCGTTAGTAACTTAGTATATTCTTGTCATTCCGCATCGGCCTTGAAGCAGGCATTGTATCAATTCAGTGTATCAGAATATAGTTTGAAAGTGTTTATTTTTAAATAATATTTGAGAATGAAATGAGATGGAATGAGATAAAATGAGATGGATCTCTACATAAGTTTTAGATTACGTAAACTCAACATATTCCATTTAAAAAAAGTGTAGTCTATTATTAAAAAATATTTTTTTTATATGAATTTCAAAATTACCTCTTTTTTTAAAAAAAAAATACACGAAATTCTAAAACTATAAATATCATGGCACGTGATATTATACCTTCTAGAGCGTGGGAGAATGGTTGATAGAACGAGCTTATCAGAATGTTGAATATTATATATAGCACGTGAGAACAAACAATGATAAAAACCCAAACTGGCCAAATGCAGATATACGTAACAGGTTTCTACATCAACCTAACATGATTACTCATTCTTTTCCATGTACTTTCTATCCAAACAGTACGTTATATGCATAATCATAATTACTGTTGTGTCCACAGAAGAACTAGCTATCTACGTTTTACCAGCAGGAACCAGTAATAGCTAGCCTCTAGGATCGAAAACCGATCGAAACGAATAATGCTAGCTGCAAGGAGTACGAATTTATTCCGAAACATAAACGAGCTGACTAAACAGAACAAAGATCAAATATAATAATAACCAGTAAATTAATCTGAAATCAACCAGGTCCCTATCATATTATGCCATTAGAATGATCAATAGAGGCAGCTTTAATTTCACAGTACTGCCATGGAAACACAAAAACTGTGCTGGGAATTAGATGAAACGGCAGTAGATGAACGTACACACAACATCCATCAAATATAGATAATAAGGATGAGAAGTAGTACTTGAGTATGGATGATCTGACCTGTCCTTTCAGCTTGGTTTTACAGTTTTCTTTAGATCATCATCAATGGATCGCCGGCTCAGATGTCTTTGTGATCTAACAACGGCTTCCCAACTTCAGGCACTACAGCAGAGATCAGCACGTCGAGAGAGAGAGAGAGAGAGAGAGAGAGATCAGATGTGAGTGTGTGTGTGAGAGACTCCTTGGGACTGATCCCCCATGTCAACGCTTTTCCATTCATGAGATCAAATATATATATACATATATATATTTATATTTATTTATTTATATAAAATACTTTCTCAGATTTTTGTCAATATCAAATATTATTTTTAATTTATTGTTTTATTTTGTGACTGCGTGATCCCAACATAACTCTTTATTATATATATTTCATTGGTTGAATAATGAATCCAACCTTTGGCTCGGTTTGGATTGATCTCAATAGTCTCCTCTCATGATCTTATTATAATAAAGTTTACAAATTGTTATGTAAAATATAATAAATAATTTAATTTTTTAATTTTTAAAATAATAATAATATTAAAAAATAATATTATAATAATATTTTATTTAATTTTAACTTTAATCTCAATTTATCTCATCTTAACTCATTATCAAAATCTAATCTGTAACGAAAGAAAATAATCTTTTTACAAGGATTTTGTTCCTCGTCTCATCCATGTATCATGTTATAAAATTAAATAAATCATAAAATAGATAAATATATAAAAATCACGTTTACTTAAAAAGAAAATGATATTATCTTGTTTGAAGTTTGTTTATTCAATTTAACCCTTTATATATTTTATTTTTTTAATTTTTTTTATTTAATAATTAAAAAATAACTATTTATATATTGATATTTTAATTTTAATTTTATAAAATTATTAAAAACAATTAGAGCATAGTACCCTTATCTAAACCATCAAATTCTTTTAAAGTAGATAGATTTGTATTTGGGNTATATATACATATATATATTTATATTTATTTATTTATATAAAATACTTTCTCAGATTTTTGTCAATATCAAATATTATTTTTAATTTATTGTTTTATTTTGTGACTGCGTGATCCCAACATAACTCTTTATTATATATATTTCATTGGTTGAATAATGAATCCAACCTTTGGCTCGGTTTGGATTGATCTCAATAGTCTCCTCTCATGATCTTATTATAATAAAGTTTACAAATTGTTATGTAAAATATAATAAATAATTTAATTTTTTAATTTTTAAAATAATAATAATATTAAAAAATAATATTATAATAATATTTTATTTAATTTTAACTTTAATCTCAATTTATCTCATCTTAACTCATTATCAAAATCTAATCTGTAACGAAAGAAAATAATCTTTTTACAAGGATTTTGTTCCTCGTCTCATCCATGTATCATGTTATAAAATTAAATAAATCATAAAATAGATAAATATATAAAAATCACGTTTACTTAAAAAGAAAATGATATTATCTTGTTTGAAGTTTGTTTATTCAATTTAACCCTTTATATATTTTATTTTTTTAATTTTTTTATTTAATAATTAAAAAATAACTATTTATATATTGATATTTTAATTTTAATTTTATAAAATTATTAAAAACAATTAGATCATAGTACCCTTATCTAAACCATCAAATTCTTTTTAAGTAGATAGATTTGTATTTGGGTAATAAAATGATTTTAAATATTTTGTAAATAATAATAAAAAAATCAAAAAATATAATGAAAAAATATTAAATAATAATAAATAATAATATTAAATATTAAATATTAATAAATATTTTATTCTTAATTATTACGTGTTGCAGTCATGCACGTACGTACTGACCATTGCCAGTTGTAGCCACGTAGCTTGTCCGTATTTTATCAAGGCATGTAAAAATGATTGCGCCCATTCACAGACTCAGAGCTGTATGTCCATTCGTTGCCAACTTGACATAGCCACTTTAATTTCAAGCCATGACTTTATCCGTCTGTCATGGTCTATAACTTTAATGGGAATTAATAATAATAATAATAATAATAATTCCGTATATTAATTAAATTTGATTTGTTTTAATAAGTAATTTAACTTTTATTATGTTCAATTGTTTTAATTTATGTAACACTTAACTTAAAAGATTCATTAGGCTTTGATTTTAATAGTTTTAATTTTAATTAATTAAGAGTTGAGCTATTCTAAAATAAGAATAATTTTAAATATTTGAGTTGGCAACATAACTGTATACTTTGAATTTAGAAAAATTATTAGAAGATTCTAGTGCAATTGTGATTTTTGAGGAAAAAAAAAATTTTGGAGCATGATTGGATAGTAATATTATTTTGAAGAATTTTTAGTAATTTATTAATTTTGAAAATAATAAGCTAAGAGGCTAATAAGGAAATGACACATGGCATATTGGATAGTTGTCACATTAATGAGCTAAGCAATTTGGGTTAAATATTTGATGGAATTGGAAAAGGCCCAAAGAATGGTTTATTAAGGGTCCAAGCTTTTTGGGTATAAATACTAAAGCGAGACAATAAGACTTTGGGGTTTTAATGCACTAAAGATGTGATGGGCTAAGGATAAGATGTTAAAAAGCCTTAGACCCAACTTGAAAAATATAAAGTTTTAAGTCTATCTTGAAAGACACTATAAAATAGGCCCAATGAAAATGACGTAAGGTCATTGGGCCTAACTTAGTAAGAGTAAAGGCATTAGGCCCAACTTAATATATATAAAACTTTAAACCTCTAATTCTCTACGGATGTGGTGGGCTAAGAATATGTACCATAAACTTTAGACCAATTTGAAAGTTATAAGGATAGGCATTTCTTGTAGAACCTTAGAAGTTAAGCCCAAGGTATAGAAGGCTTAAAGCTTTTAGGCCAAACTTGGTGTAGAATAGACTCATGGCCCAATTAGGCCAAGTTAAATATTTTCAAGCCCATCTTATTGAATATTGAAGTTTCTTTTCAACCCTAAAAATTTAGAAATGAGGCCCCTCTCATTCAAGCCCAAGAGCCCATAAGTCATGAACCCACACACATGGTACTTTTTAAAATCCATAAGGCCCAAAACCATGTTTGGATTTATTTCACTATTCAATTTAAAAGTGCAATACATCATACCATTGGTTTTCTTGAATCCAAATCATACCCTAAGTACCCAAATTAAATTTTGAAAAGTTGGCTAGGACCATTAACCATCATACTTGAGGTTAGTAAACTTTAAGCCATGCTTTGAAACTTAATTTTTTTTAATTTTTTCTTAACCTTCTAATTCAAATTTTTCTTGATTGATTATTTCATTTCATCATTCTTAAACCTTACTAATATCCTACCTATACCTCCCCACATGTTATTAAAGAAAATGACATATCAAACCTCAAACTTTGCATCAATTGAATTTGTGTATTGTCCGTTGAATACTTGGAATGTTTTGCCCTTAGGTCCAATATTTTTGTGACCTGACCTTAAGGATAATATAGTCCTTAAACACCTCATGAGACCCTTTCAAATCCAGTTTGAGCCTTGTACGAAATTGGTTACACAAACCAATTCAATTGACAAATTAATTACACCTCAATCTAGTTTGAGTGGGAACCAGTTGAGCCAACCACCTCACACTACCTCCTTCACCACCCAATCCCCAATAGATCCCATGACCATTGTAAAGAAATTGATTCAGTTTTTCTCATCCAAAACCCTCCAAAGCCAAAGTCCAAAATCTGCCAAATAAAACCACCTGACCTTGCTTGGTTGCAAGGGTGGTTTGAGTGACTTATTATCATCTGAACCATACCCCACGACTTGGACACCTCCACAGGGCCATGATAGCTACAGTAAAGAAAAAATCATGTTGGTTTCAGGCCACCATTCCCCCTGCACAATGTGACATAAGCCCATGGAAGCAAGCTAGAACATTTCCAGATTGGTGCTCCCACTTCACCCAATCACCTTGCACCAAGGCCAATGTCTCCTCCCCTCTTGAACCCTATAAATACCTACGTCATTTCTTCATTTCCTCCACACCTCAGCTCCAAACTTCCTCTTGAGTTTTGATAGCACTTCTCCTCCTTAGAGATCAAAAGAGTAAAACTGAGTGAGTTTTGGTGAGTTCTTGAATATTCTTGAGCAAAGTTGTCTTGAGTGCTTAGAAAGTTTTCTTGCTCTTGATTTTAGTTAGCATGTCAAGTTTTGTTTCCAAGTGCTAGTATGAAATTTGGTTGAGTTTTGAAAAGATTATCATGGTTAATTCAAAACTAGGTTATTAAATGGTAGTTTGAATGGTTAAATGATTTTAAGTGGAAATTTAGCTATGACATGTCTTAAGCATGATTTGATATGATTTATTATTGTCTTATAATGATTATGGAATGTTTGATGTGTGATTAAAAGTATGCCATGATAGGTTTTAAATCTATCTTATTTTGATCATCAAGTATGAATCGGTTTTGGATAAATTGGAGATTTAGGATATCTTAGACATGATTAAGTGTTGGGATGAACTTAATTATCTAAAAATTAGCTTTCATTATGGAATTAAATATGTTAGTGATCATTTATGATTAAATAAAATCTCATATGCATGCATTTATAGGGATCAATAGTAGAAAACACATTTAAGCATTAACTAGAGTGCATGCCATGGGTTGGGACTGTGGGCAAGTTTCACTTTGATTTTTAAAAATTCAAGGGCATAGATGGTTTTAGAATGCCAAAAATATGAAGTCCATGAATTTTGGTTAAATTAAAATTCATTTGCAATTAGTGAAAATTTAGGGCCTTAATGACAATTTTTTAGAGTCTCGAGGTAATTTTGTAAATATTTATTTTTGAAACCTTTGATTTTTAATCTCGTCCATAGTAGTATTAATCCTAACTTAGTACGCACTTGATTTCAGCTTCTACGACATTTTCTCGATTACTCCAGAAGTTTATAAGTTGACCTCTAGCTTATACCTCAATAGATTATTTATGAATTATTGATAACTGTTTCATTCATATTTCAATTATCATTTTGAACATAAAATATCATGTTATATGATATATTGAATGCATACTTACATGACATGTGATACTTTTTATCATTTTTGCATATTACATCTATAAATATCATTTTTGCATGAAAACTTGCCACATGCACATGTCATGAAAACATTTTTCAAGCATAGTATTAAAATAATTTTTGTCACGACTCTAAAGATTAAAATGAGAAATTATCCTAGTGGAACTCTTCTGTCTACTCTGGAGTGTTTAATAATGGAGTAGTAACTTCTGGGTTGACGAAGAACAGTCAACAGGCTTTGAATGGATTTTTTTTTTTTTTAAAATGCCGAGCGAATTCAACATGTTATGACATCAAACGCTGGTGCGTGTATATGTTATGATTTTTATGATATTATGTTATATTATCAATGCATTGAGATCGAGTCTATAGACAACATAGTTTCAATGTAAGTTGTATTGCTGTCACCGACAGGTACTCACAGTGCATATGAGGAACTGTGACGTTACCACACGTTATGATGTTAATTATGAATTATTAATAATGATGAAAGTTTATAGGGAAATTATATTTTCCAAAATGATGGCAAAAATGTTTACTGAATGAAAACATGTATCTCCAAAATAATAATATAATATTATTTTTTAATAATAATATATATTTTCTTCATATTTTGGAACTATACTAACTATATGTTGATTAATAATTTAATTTTTAGTTAAATTATTTGTTTCCCAACTATTATTTTTCCTCAACCTCTTATTTTTTATCTATAAAAAATGTGTAGGAACTAAGGGTGGGCAACAGGGGACCCCACCCCACATCTGGCCCCCCTAGCGGCGTCTGGGGGTAGGGAGAGCCCAACCCCACCCCGCACTTATATATTTTATTATATAAATATATATTTATACTATACATATTTATAAATATTTATTATTTGTACTATATATAAATATATTAATATGTATTAAGTATAACTTTTACTTAATATTTTGTATAAGTTGTAGTATAGTGGTGACCCTTTTATAGATTGTCAAGACAATACAAGAATCCCACATTGCTTAAGTGTGAGACTTGTAATGTGAATGTAAGTTATAAAAATGCTACCCTACTACCCTATAACTTACACAAAATATGAACTAGTAAATTTAAAAACTATATATTTTTTAAATTATAGTCATATTTACGAATTTAAATTTACAAGTTGGGCCTAAAAACGTATTTTTTATCACTTTTAAACCTAGGAATAATTTTAAGGTCTAGTAGATTGTAATCCATTATTGAAGTGGGTGGAGGGTGGGGAGGGGGCTACCCCGCACCATAAGGTGCAGGTAGCACCCCTAGCAGAAACCTTACCTCCTGTTTGTATATTAGTTTGCACAAAATTAATATACAAAAAATGTATATGTACATGAAAAAAAGAGAGATTAACCTCCTGTTTGTATATTATACAAAAATGTACACGTTCCTCCTGCACATGAATAGGAACCTTACCTTCTGCTTGTATATTAATTTTAATAGTTTCCTAGTTGTGCAACATATTAGTTTTTTATATATAAAAAATGAAATAATTCTGTTGGTGTAGTTGGTGTATATTTTTAGATTAAAATAATTCTTTTGAAAATGAACAGTGTATCTCTAAATTTGAAAGAAATTTTGGTGGTATTGTAGCTCATATGTAGAGCTTCCTCATTTTGACTACTCCAATACAAACAATTTTATTGATATTTAGCTAAGCTTTAGAGATGCACTAGCATTTGGCGCTCTTAGCCACATTTTACATACCATTTGTCATTTGTAATTAAAAAATTCTCTCTAAACTAATTAATTACAATCTCAATGTTGCCTACCAAAAAAATTTGATATTTACATGAGGTTTTACTAATTAAAGTTAACATTGTCTCTTCCTCACTCGCCGCGAACCCAATTCCCCTAAAGAACATATGAATACTTTGTTTTGAATATTTTTGTTGAGAAATGACATTTGCAGTCATAAAATACACAAACATCATACACAAATTCTTTTTAAAAAAAGTAAGTAAATATGAGACTTACATGAAAAAATTAATTTTTTAATGATAGGTCTTACTTTTTTTTTCAAAAGGAATGTGCAACGTTTACACAGTTTATAATTGTATATAACATTACTCTTCTGTATTTACACCTAAATATACTTGTCTTGATCATCTAATCTCTTATGAGAAAAGAGTGAGTTAAGATATTTTCTTTAACATTTAGATGGATAGAAATACTGTTGGATAGGATTGTAAATAAATCAGTTTGTTAGATAGCTACCATGGTACTCTCCTGGTTAAACTTGAATTGAACTCAACTCGTGAAAAAAAAAAAAAAAAAAGTTCACCAGTGAAAGCAAGTACCTACTCGAGTAGTAAATGACACATACCCAACCAAACTCTACTATACTCGGCTAAGACTCGTTAAAGCTCATTAGTTTATGCTCAAGCCGACTCGTTAGCTAAACTTGATTTGTAACAGCACGCTAGAAATTCAAATATAGAATTTCTATTAGTTTTAGAAATCTTGTGGAAACTTCATAAGTTTTCACGAATCGACCAATCATATAGGTCTTAGTCTGTCAACATAGTCAGTGTTATTACTCACTATGGTGCCAAAAGTGCGATTCTAATTATTTGAGATAGTTATAAGAGTTAGGATGCATTATGGTCTACGCCATTAGACTCAGTTGATTATTTAAGATTTTATGGCGCAATAAGTCCATTTTCATATTTTCGGACGAAACGCCTGTTTGAAACTATGAAATTATTTTTTAGGGGTATTTCGGGGTTGACTTTCGGTAAAAAATTTTTATTGTAGGTTAATATGAATATTTAGGATTTTTTAGTAATAAATTTATGATTTATTTTTTCAGAGTGAATAGTAACCTCGATAAGCGCACCAATTGCAGTATTTCAAAATCACGGTGTGGAATGTCCAAATTAAATTAGAGAAGTTTTATTTGGATACTTGGAAAGGTCTTAGCCACACTTAGTAAAGTATTAGACACTTAGCATCATGAGGAATGTTTGATGGATTTGAAGGAATCAAGGTATGAAATCATACCACCTAATCAAAAACTATTTTTTCCATCTGACCAATCAAATTGTGCCAAACCAAAGAGGATTTTCACCCTAGTAAAATCCTATATGGTTGGAATCCAACTGTGAACCCAAAAGCATGATTGAAAATGAAATCCTAAACGGTTGTATCCAAACTATAAAGTTAACCTCCAAAACCTAAATAAATCAGTTCATAGCATTATGTTTAATTGCTTGATTAAATTACTTCCACATACTATTAATCCTTCAAATTTATGTTAGAACATCATTATTCAACCTTGGTAACTTTGAAAAATTGATTTCACCAAGTGATATTGGATTTGGGCTTGATAGCAACTCAAACTCTCTTAAAACCCCAAAATGTAGGCCCAAACGGTTTAGGCCCATTAAGGCCCACGTGGCGTGTCTTTGTGCATGGTACTGTGCACATCGGTGCACAGTGCCTCGTGTACTTGCCCGCTAGTATATGTGCTGCGTGCATGTGTTCTCTGCATGATATACATTTCTGGGATCGGAAAGATGAGTGGTTTGATCCCTTGAGCTCTAACAACAGTGAGGAGTCCAGTTCCATGCCTAGGTGAGAAACAATTTACTCACCCAGTCTCTGCAGCAGTATTTTTTGTAAATGTAAAAATTTAAAAAGCTAAGAATGCTTATCTGGGAAGATGTTATCTACTTGTCCGGCAATTTATTCAGCATACTGAAAAATTGTCTTTCTCCCACCTCTGGCTTAGAAAGTGAAAAGAACCCCACAAATGGCGCCAATGTTGGTGCTATAAAAATTGCACAACATGCCGGAAGGAGAGAAAGAGTCATTCCTACCCACTGGGTCGACTAAGCCTTGATCAGTGTTATTTGGCGCCCCCGACAGTTTTCTTGTGGGGCTATACAATGACAGTGCGTACGTCCATGGAAGATAAGTGTAGGGAAAATAAAGAGAGAGAGAGACAAAGATTTATGTAGCTCGGCACTAGGCCTACATCCACAGGGGTTTAGAGAGGGGAGATCCACTTATTGGAGAAGAAAATTTCACTGGTGCACTCCTTTCTCGAGAAGAAGAAGAGGAAGAAGACGAAGCTCTTAAGCCCTTTTGGTCATTTGGTTGAAGACTTTTTATAAACATTTTTGTTGCGTGTGCCTGTCTATAGTAATGGGACTGGACCTACCTTTGCGTGTGTCAGGATGCCTTTTCTTCCCACTTTCCCTTTAACCTGCTCTGAAGCCTCTGCCACCTGCCTGCTCCATGTCCTTTCTTATCCCCCACTCCCATGCCTTTATCTAGTCCTTTAACGTGGCCTGGTGGCTGGGCCTTATAATGGGCTTTAACATTTTATCCCTCTATCTATATATATTTAGTAGCATCCCCAAATAATTACCATGCATCTTATCTGATTTATTTGTTTTAACGTTTGGTTTTGGTACGTTTATTATTTGTGAATGATGTTGGCTACTGCCAAACAGGTTGTAATCTTGATCTAGGTCTAATCAAATTTCGGGTTTCTTAATGTCAATAACATATGTTATTACACTATTGATAAGCATTGAACTAGTTTATAGAATATATGACATGAAAATATATAACATGAATCCCTACCCAGTACCCACTAAAAATAACATCTGTTTGGAGGGACAAGATTGTTTATAATCACCAAATAACATTTGTTTACAGAATATATAATCATAGGGATTTTGTAAATAGATGTTATGTTAATCATACTAGAATATATAACATGAATTTAAGTTAACACACCCACAGCCACAGAGAAGCTCATGGCTTCAATAACAATTATCACATAACCCCAATTCCAATTCAGAAAACCCCAATTTCCTGATTAATTTTCCATACCGTATGCATCTAAATCTGTGGACTGTATATTAGGCCTGTGCATAAAAGGGCCTGGCCCGATCAATCCGAAAGGCCCAACATGGGCCCACCCTTATATGCAGTGGCATTATGCAACGGCAAAGCTGGGAGCTGCGACGACAACCAGGGGACTGCGGAGAAGGGGGTGTTAATAATTTTTAGCCAGATAGCAAGATGTGTGTTGCTTCAGTTCCCAAAGCAAGAAAACTAGGTAGGTTTGGATGGTGAGATGATGATTTTTTATTTTAGATGAAAGTTTAAAATATTATTTTTTAATATTATTATTATTTTAGAATTTGAAAATATTGAATTGGGATTTGAAAAAGTTGAATTGTTTATTATATTTTGTGTGAAAATTTAAAAAAATTATAATGATGAATTGAGATGAAATAAAAAACCTTAATCTTTGTCTTTGCCCCCAATCCTACCACTCAACAAAACCTTTTTACCCTTAACCCAACTATTTGAAATTGACTCAATAATCCCTTTTCTTCATACGCTGCTATCTACAAAAAAAAAAAAAAAATTAGCACCAAGTGCAAAAAGGTTGTTTCCACGTATCAGTCCTTGCTATTGTCCTTATACTGCCTTATTTCATGGTGAAGATAACCACATTGTACTACCATCTGTACTATCTTAATATTTTTTGTGTTACAGCCTTTTTGCTTTAAATTCAAATCCAGTGCTGTCTAGATCAAAATTCATTCTAAACGGTTCCGTTTTCATTTAAGATGGAAACATTTTTTTTTTTTGTCATTAAAATTAATAAAAAAAATTATTTAAAGTACTAAAATTAAAATTAAGTCCTTACTGTGAATTATGGATTATATAACTAATTCATTAAAAAATAATTAATTCTAATAATATTTATGATATTAATTGTTAATTTGTTACTAATGTAGTGTATGTAAATGTATTATGATAGTTAATACATAATTGGCTATATGAAAATTGTAAAAATTTATATATAATTAATTAATAATTGTCATTGAACATATATATATTTCATACTTATTTGAAACTTAGATGTTTTTTTTAAAAAAAAAATTACGTAATTACTTTACTTAGATGTAGATACTAGATAGTAATTAGTTAATGGTGATGTCTTAGTTAATTGATATAATATATTAATTAATTGATAGCATAGTAGTAATTATATTATTGTATATTTAGCATTTTATATTGTTAGCGGTCATAGGTTAGATGAGAATTACATAATTTATTATATAATTATTATATAAAATAATATACATAAAATATTTAAAAAATGTATATGTGAATTTGGTCCTGTCCGATCCGGTTTAGGGAGAAAAAACCCTACTTTGGCGGTTGGTTTTTCCGGTCTAGACCGAACTCCTTACACCCCTGGATACAATACGCAACATTTTGTCAAAGCCTCTTCTTCCTCTTTTATTCTCCCAGCTCCCCCATACCTCTTCTCTTCCTCACGGCTTAGGCCTCACGACATGCTGCACACTTCGTTCTGGCCATATGCCAGCTCCGGTAAGTCCCTTTCTCCTGGCTCTCTCATTCTCTCTCACCTCACCTCTCTTTCCTTCTCTCTCATCTCAACGACTTGACTCCCTCTCTAGTTTCTCTCTCTATGCTCTTCTCTTTCTTAAAGTTAGATTGCCATTTCTTCATTGTCACATAGCACCACTAAACATCTCTTGCAGCACCACTTCACCCCCGAAATCGGCCAACCACCACTTCAACTTGGATAAGATACTCTCTTGCTCTATACCCATGAAATTACCGTTTAATTTCATGGCTCAATTGGTTGATACTCTACTAGAAACTAGGATGATCTATGATTGTTTGCTTGATTTGGAATGGGGTGATTTCATGGCTTGGCTTATGCATATGATAAGTTCTTGAAAGTTGATTGTAATGTCATGCTCTGAGGAGGCAATGAGTTATAATCTGGGGGTTGCTGTTCTCAAAATGTTGGGATTGTCAATTCAAATCATGATTTCATATTGTAATGGAGTTTAAGTGAAATTCAAGGAGGTTGGTGCAAGACTATTGGTGGAGTAGTATCCTTGGGACATATTGTACTTGGGCTATTATAAACCTAAGGC
This sequence comes from Pterocarya stenoptera, assembly GCA_003123785.1. NCBI lineage: Eukaryota > Viridiplantae > Streptophyta > Magnoliopsida > Fagales > Juglandaceae > Pterocarya > Pterocarya stenoptera. Next base: position 327,377 of record QEOT01001684.1, on the reverse strand, counting down.
ACCGAGCTTTTTAATCCAAAAAGCGTCGCTTCAATACAGAGATATTTATAAAAAAAAACTGAGTTACCGTTTCACGCAACCTCGATTTTCATCTTTCAGCGTCAATTGGGTCTAAACATTGCCATCTAGATCCAATTTCATTCTAGACGGCACCGTTTTCATTTCAGATAGGAACATGTTTTCTTGTGTTTTTTTTTTTTTTTTTGCATAAAAATTAATAAAACGATTACTTAAAGTACTAAAATTAAAATTAAGTGAGTCCTTACTGCGAATTGTGGATTATATAATTAACTCATTAAAAATTAATTAATTCTAATAATATTTATGATGTTAATTGTTAATTTGTTACTAATATAGTGTATGTAAATGTATAATGATAGTTAATGCATAGCTGGCTATATGAAAACTGTAACATTTTGTATATGATTAATTAATAATTGTTATTGAACATATATACTTCATATTTATTTGCAACTTAGATGTTTACAAAAAATTTACATAATTACTTTAATTAGATGTAGATTCTAGATAGTAATTAGTTAATGGTGATGTGTTAGTTAATTGATATAATTCATTAGTTAATTGATAGCATAGTAGTAATTGTATTATTGTATATTTAATATTTTATATTGTCAATGGTCATAGGTTAGATAAAAACTACATAATTTATTATACAATTATTATATAAAACAATATACATAAAATATTTAAAAATATGTATATGTGAATTCGGTTCTGTCTGGTTTGGTCCAGGGTGAAAAAACCCTACCTCGGGACTAGATCGAACCATTCGGTTAGGTCAATTTTCTCGGTCCATACCCAACTCCTTACACTTGTAGATATAATACGCAACGTTTTGTCAAAACCTCTTCTTCCTCTTTTATTCTCCTAGCTCCCCATACCTCTTCCCTTCCTCAAGCCTCAAGCCTCATGACAAGCCGCATGCTCCGTTCTGGCCAAATGCCGGCGCCAGTAAGTCCCTCTCTCCTAGCTCTCTCCCTCTCTCTCACCTCACCTCTCTATCTCTCTCTCTCATCTCTACGGTCTGACTCTCTCTCTAGTTTCTCTCTTTGTGCTCTTCTCTTTCTTAAACTTAGATTGCCATTGTTTCATTGTCACAGAGCTCCACTAAACATCTCTTGCAGTGCCACTTCACCCTAAAATCTGGTTGACCACCACTTCGAGTTCGGTAAGATACTCTCTTGCTCAACCCATGAAATCACCCTATAATTTTGTGGCTCAAATGGTTGATGCTTTATTAGAAATCAGGATGATTTATGATTGTGTGCTTGATTTGGAATGGGGTGATTTCATGGATTTTCTTATATATATGATAAGTTCTTGAAAGTTGATTCTAATGTCATCGTCTAAGAAGGCAACGAGTTATAATTTGGGGGTTGATGTTCTGAAATGTTGGGATTGTGAATGCAAATCATGATTTCAGATTGTAATGGAGTTTAAGCAAAATTCAAAGAGGTTGGGTAGACTATTGGTGGAATGGTATTTTTGGGACACATTGTACTTGGGCTATTATAAACCTGAGGCACCAAGCGGATTAAGATCTCGTTTAGATGTTGAGATGAGATGAGATGAGATGAGATGAGATGCGAAATCAATGAATAATAATAAAATAGTTTGTGAATAATAGTGAAATAGTTTGAGTGAAGATGTTTTATGAGATTTTGAGAAAGGAGAGAGAAAAAATTGAATAAAAATATTATAAAATTAAAATATTATTAGAGTATAATTTTTTAATAGTATTTTGTTTTGAAATTTAAAAAATTTGAATTATTTTTGTGTTTTGTTTAGAAATTTGAAAATTTTGTAATGATTAAGTAATAATTAAATGAAAAAGTTGAAAGATTGGGGGTGGTTTGGTTACACAAAACCAAACTATTTTATCTCATTTCATATAATCATTATAACTTTTCCAAAATCTCACACAAAATATAATAAACAATTCAAAATTTCAAATCTAAAAATAAAAACAATATTAAAAAAATTATATTATAACAATATTTTATTCAACTTTCAACAAACATCTCATTTTATGTCATCTAAACTGCATAATCAAATGAGGCCTCAACTTTAAAGATAAAAAGTATTTATGTTTAAGTGATATTTGAATGTTGAAATGAGATGAGATGAGATGAATTAGACCATCTCAACGTCCAAATGGGCCTAAATATTGAATAGATCGTATATTGGCTTGTGACTTATTTCTTATGGAGCTGTGGTCCGAATTATAAATTTATGTTATTTAAGTTTGTTTTATTACGGTGTAAATTATTAATACATTAGTGATAATTGTGACCCAGGGTGACCATTTGGATCATATGTTGTTCCTATACACCCGTGGACCACCCACCCACCCTCTTCTCGGTAACTGCCACTCTCCCTCCATCTCTAAAGCCTTCCGGCTCTCGCTCCCTTTGTTTCTCCTTGGTTTGTTTTTATAAAATTTTTCAATTCATCTTATTTGATCTAATCTAATTATTACAAATTTTTTAAATTTTCATATAAAATAAACTAAATAATTCAACTTTTCAAATTCTCACATAAAATAAAATAAATAATTCAATATTTTCAAATTATAAAATAAAAATAATATTAAAAAAAATCTATTCTAATAATATTTTATTCAATTTTTAACTTTCATCTTAACTTATCTGCAAAAACAAACTAGGATCTCTTGAAAACCATGTTAAAAGAATTGTCCCTTTAAAATTACACGGATAAGTGTAACATACGAGTCCTAGATTAGAGTTTAGAATTATTATTTTTATAATTGTTATATTAATATTTTTATTATTTTTAAAATTTATTTTGAAATGAGAAAATATATTTATAATTGTGAATTGTGCGACTGTTGCGTAATCGTTTTGAAAAAAATGAATAAAGCATAAGATCCATATGAAAAAAATTCTTTTTTTAATAGTAAATCTCACTTTTTTTTAAAGCAATTACGTGACATTTACACACTTCACGATTATATGTAAAATTATTCTTTTGAGATAGTGATTTATTTCATTAGGTTTCTTCCACTCTACATACCGTCCTTCTATTTGATTTCTCAAATTTGAATAATTTCCTAATTGGTAACGAATTCACAAAAACCCTAGTATCAATCCTCTTCCCACAACAGTCCCTCCGTCAAACAGAATTCTCACGGCCAGAAACCTTCCCACACAAGTGAAACCAAAATTCTTCTTCTACACAACAGAACTATTCCCTCAGCAAAGCCACGTAGCCTTTCCCACAGCAACCAAGCACCTACCTCGCTGGAAACTACCACAGAGAACGCCGACTGTAAACCCTCATTCCTCCACGACGTGCGTCGACCCTAAACCCCTCTCCGTCGCTCTCTCTCCATTGTAATAACCAAACAGCCCCTGTGTGTTTTTGCTTAGCCCACCATCGACCACAGGGAACGTCGGAACACCACCCAGGCTGCTCAGAACCCGCCGACCAGGACCCCTTGCCACCGCGCGCCATTCCGGTAAGCCCATGCCGGAATCTTCTTCTTTTCTCTCTGTTGCTTTCAGTTTGACAGTTTCTCTCTCTCTAAACTCTCTCTCTCTATCTCTCTCTCTCTCTCGCTGTGTCGCACCACCATGTTCAAAGGGATCCCCCAGTTGCCACCGTCGAACTCGACTCACCTCCACCGCCGCACCTCTCCTTCTCTCTCGGTGAGTCCCAAATCCCCCTGTCACACGATGCTCCTCTTCCGTAAGCCTCTGTGCTTTTTATTGTTTTGTTTTCAGCCTTCCCAAAATGCCCATGCCCATGCCCATTTATGATGTTTGCATAAGACATTACAAGATGTTTAATACAATATGGAACCTTATCCAGAAATATAGATTCACTAGGTAAATAAATAGCAGATTTAGCTAAGAGATGAGCCATATGGTTAACATCTATTGGAACATAATAGAAGTCCCAACCCGAGAAGGCAGACAGCAAAGCAAGAACATCTTGTATAAGATGACCACAAGAGGGAATATAACCCAATAGAAGCTTTAACAAAATTCACAACATTCTTGGCATCTCCCTCTAAAAGGACTTTGTCAAATCCCAGCTCCATACAAAAAGCAGCAGTTAAGAAAGCTCCAAAAGTCTCCACAACTTGACGTGTTGAATTTCCAAACTTTCAGATCTGCTTTGTAGCAATAACACTCCCCTTTTCATCCCTTAGAATAATTCCGATACCCATCAACTTACTTTGATAGATCATAGCAATATCCCAATTTACTTTTATAAAACCAGAAAATGGAGGCTGCCAAACTTGGACAGGAACTTGCTCTTGCATTGTGTTTAGAAGTGAAGATTGAATAGTTAACTGAAACTCTTCCAAAGAGACATTAGCCATCTGAAACAGTTGAGAGGGATTGTGGAACAAGCCATCATATAGCAGTTTATTTCGTCTCAGCCATAAGAGTCTAGCTATAACCAAGAATAATTCAAAATCTGCATTGTCTAAGTACTCTACCATTTTGAGAGCCAGGTGCATAAAATTAAGATCAGTAACTTTTGAAGCTTTTTACAACAAAGAGCCCACACATCCTTAGCAGAAGGACAATCCTCCCAAAGAACATGTGTCACAGTTTCCACTTCAATTTCACAAATAGGACATAGATCCTCCTGCAACACATGCTTCAGTTTAAGATTATTTCTAGTTGGTAGTATGTCACAGCAAGCCTTCCAAATAACAAATTTCACCACTGGTGGTTTATTAGAGGTCCAAACTTTCTGCCAAATTTGATCAAAATCAGTAGCTTGAGAAGATGAGCGTGAAAAGCTTGAATTTAAATCAAGTTGAAGATAATATGCACTTTTAACTGAGAATCTCCCATAATTAGTACACCTCCACACCATTCTATCTTTCCTTGACATAGGACTAATACACATATTAAGAATCATATTAGCTTCATCTTCATTAAAAATAGATTGCACCAAAGATTTATTCCAAATAGCAGTATCAGGAATAATAAGTGCTGAAACCAAATCATATTCACCAAGCACAGTAATTGGGGATTGAACCTTATAAGTAATAGGTTTTGGTAGTCATTTATCTTTTCAGATTCGAATACTATTACCATTCCCAACCCTCCACCACAGACCTGCATTCAATAAGTTCCTTGTTGAAAAAATACTTTTCCAAGCATAGGAAGTATTTTTTGGTAACACAGCTTAAAAACTGGATGAACTAGGAAAATACTCCGCTTTAAGAAACTCAGTAGATAAGGATGAAGGTTGTTGTAATATTCTCCATAATTGCTTTGCTAACATAGCCGTGTTGAAAGCCTCTAAATCCTGAAACCCCAAACCTCCAGCTCTTTTTAAAGTACTCATTCTTTTCCAACTCAACCAATGGATTTTAAGATCATTGTCCAGATGACCCAAAAAAAAAACCTCTGCATAATTTTGTTTAATCTGACAGCAAAGAGTCTTTGGTAATCGAAATAAGCCCATACAATAATTTGGAAGAGCTTGTATTACTGCTTTGATTAAGACTTCTTTTCCACTCTGGGACAAAAACTTTGATTTCCAGCTGTTAAGCTTTCCCCAAATTCTATCAACTATCCCTTTGAAAGAAGTAGTTTTGTTTTTACCAACCATCTATGGTAACCCAAGGTTTTTCTCAAAACATCCAGCCTAGATATCTCCTTGATATTTTGCCTCATTGCCCATGCTGTATTTTTGCTAAAATATAAAGAAGTCTTATCCCTGTTTAGTTGTTGTCCAGAAATTCTGTCATAACACAAAAGAAGATCTTGTAATTTACTCCATTCTAATGAAGAAGCTTTAATAAAGAGTAAACAATCACCAGCAAAAAATAGATGTGAAACTCGAACCATGCATATGAGCATGTGAGATGAGACCACTGAACACCTCAACACAAAGAATAAATAAGTATGGAGATAAGGGATCCCACTGTCTAAGACCCCTTAAAGGTTGGAAATTTTGATGTGGTTCACCATTCATTAAAACTGAATAATTAACAGAAGTGACACATTCCATAATCAAACTTACTCATCTTTGCCCAAAGCCCAATTTTTCCGTGACTAGCTTAAGAAAATCCCATTCAACCCTATCATAAGCCTTACTCATATCAAGTTTCACAGCCATAAACCTCTATTTCCCTTTTAAACCATAATTCATAGTATGGATTGTTTCATAGGCCGCCAACACAATATTAGTAATGAAACGACCAGGAATGAAAGCACTCTGATGAGTAGAAACAATCTGTGGAAGTATAAGTTTAAGTCTATTGGCTAAGAATTTGGATATTATTTTATAGACTACATTACACAGGCTGATAGGGTGAAAATCTGTCAACTTAGTTGGGTTTTTAAGCTTAGGAATAAGGGTAATAAAAGTCTGATTAATAGAAGTTAGAGAAGTACCACAGTTCAGAAATTCCAGCACCATATTACACACCTTAGCTCCAATAGTTTCCCAATGAGCTTGAAAAAAAGAAGCAAAATAACCTTCTGGACCTGGTGATTTGTAAGGGGACATTTGAAAAAGAGTCTGCTTTACATCATTCTCTGTGAAAGGCTTGAGTTACATAGAATTTATATCAGCTGTCACCTTTTCTTCCAAAGTTGATAAACAAGCAGAAGCACTCTTAGGATCTGATGAAGTCCTACCGTAAAATATAGTCTCTTGTTGAGCCTGCTTTATTGATTTTTATAGTCTCTTGTATTTCTGTCGTCCAAATATCCAGCATGAAGATGGTTTGTGGTGGAGTCCTGTAGGGAAAGAGGTGTTCACTGTTCGTTCATTTTATAAGGTCCTCTCACAAGGTCCTGAGATAGAGTTTCCCTAGAGAAGGCTTTGGTGACACAAGGCTCCTCCCAAAGCCTTATTCTTTGTGTGGACAGTGTCTTTATGCAAGATTCTCACTACGGATAATTTGAGAAAGATGAGGATTATCATTGCAGATTGGTGTTGTATGTGTAAAAGAGGGGTTGAGTTGGTGAATCATTTACTTTTACATTGTGAGGAAGCCAGGACTCTCTGGGATGAGGTGTTTAGAAGAATGGACCTAGCGTGGGTTATGCCAGAAACCGTGTTGGATATATTGGCTTGCTGGACCTCTATTCGAGGTGTGCGACAGATCAAAGCGGTTTGGAAGATGATCCCTATCTGTATTATGTGGTGCTTGTGGCAGGAGCGCAATAAGAGGACGTTTGAAGACAAATAGAGATCCATGGCGGAGCTAAAAGTTTTATTTTTTAGGACTCTTTGTACGTGGGCCATTGCGGTGGACTGTAATGGCATGGACCTTCATGATTTCTTACTTTCTAATGCGCCTATGTAGATAGGGCATATAGACTTTGTAATTGACAGTTGTTGGATTAATAATACTTGTTTACTTATAAAAAAAAAAAAAGATTTGATGAAGTAAAAAGATTAGAAAAATATTGAGCAAAAGCAGCTTTGATTAGGGGTGTAATTTTAAACCGGCCCGAACCGGACTGGACCGAACCGGTTTTACTGGTTTTGAACCGGTCCGGTTCGGGACCGGTTCGTCGAATCCGTAAACCGGTTGGAACCGGTCCGGTTCCGGTTTTGAGATTTTCCAAACCGGACCGGACCGGACCGGTTGAAAATATATATATAAAATAATATTTTATAAAATAAGTTTATACAAAATTAAAATTATACAAAATATTTTATATATATATTAATATATAAGTTTTATATATAATGTATAATTATAATTTATATGTGAAATTTTTATATATATAATATAATATAATTATATATCATATATGAAATATGCTATTAATATAATTATATATAAAATGTTAATCTTAAATATGAATATTTGTAATTTGTTTGATCGTATGCTATTAATATAATTATACATAAGATAATGTTATTATAAAATATAAGTTTAATCTTAAAAATGAAAATGTAATTGATCATGTATTATATAGCTATACTAATATATAGTTTATAACTAATAC
>QEOT01001684.1:302028-317293 GCA_003123785.1 Pterocarya stenoptera | reverse complement strand
TTTTTTTTTATCTTCTAAACGCATGCACGAGGTAATTCAACATTGACACTTTTATCTTTTTACTTATATAGTTGCGTCCCTGGACCCTGACCATCATATAAAAACTTTTAACCTAATTAAGTTGGGGTTGAAATATAATTGGTTGGATCATATCAGTATTTTTCTTCCCTTTTGGCTCATGTTGAGCCAGGTTAGTCATCCCTGGCCAGTTGAGAATTAAAACCCTATTTTTCAAAGGAAAACTCATTATATTATGTGAAGATGCAGTTAGAAAAATTAATGATCAATACTTTTGAGGGCTTGTGATCATAATTAGTTTCAATTGGGACCACATATAAATTGCATCTGGCTTATATATATATATATATATATTGTCAATATCTTTGAATGTGGGTCAAAACTACCAAAATCAATTAAGAATCATATAGAAATTTGCATGCACCGACAGATGATAAAATGTGAAACTTATATTTTAAAAAAACCGGAAAACCGGACCGGAAACCGGTAAAACCGGAAGTACCGGTTTAGGAGGGTAACCGGTGCGTAATCGGTTTTGAAAAATGCAAAACCGGTCATACTGGTTCGGTCCTAGATTTTGTCCAAAACCGGACCGAACCGGACCGGTTACACCCCTAGCTTTGATGTCCTTATCCTCTTGCAAAACCCTCCCAGATTCTGATTCAATTTCCTTAATAAAATTAAGCCTTCTTCTCTGGTTAATACATGAATGATAAAACTTTGTGTTTCCATCCTCAAATCTGAGCCAATTAACTTTGGCCCTCTGCTTCCACCTTATATCATCCTTCTCCAATGATAGGTTCCTCTCTAACTGCAATACCCTCAATTCAGCCCAAAAGTCCTTAGAACATTCATTCTGAAGAGCCTCCATCCTTTCTTCTATCTGCTGCAATTATTTCCTTTCATTAACCACTCTGTTTTTATTCCACCCATGCAAAGCTACACGACAGTTTTGCATTAGCATCTTAAGGTCTGCCATATTATCAGAAGATGATATACCAGTATCCCAAACATGTTTAATAACTTCCTTGCAATCAACAACCATATTCTCACTAGCCTCAAATCTCCATACTTTCCTTCTAAAAGGAGAAGCCTGACCTTGACCTGAGAAAGTGCATAAAATAGGACTATGATCTGAACAAGATTTTAGTCGAGTCTGTGTAGGAGATCTTCCAAAAACGATAAGCCACTCCTTATTAGCAAGGCTTCTATCCAACCTTTCCAAGGTAAAATTATCATCCATTTTATTATTGCATCATGTAAATTTAGATCCCTGATAACCATATCACACAAACCACTATCCATTAAGGACTGCTGAAAATCCACAATCTGTTTCATAGGTCTTCTAGCACCACCTTGCTTCTCAGAGAAAGACAAGATTTTATTAAAATCACCCATGACAATACAAGGGGCAGAGATGTCTTGACTTAAAAATCTTGGTAAGTCCCAAATCTCCATTCTGTTATTAGCAACACGATGACCATAAAAACCTGTAAAAAACCAACTGGGGCTATTGTTGTGATGTGCAACTTGAACATGAATGTGTCAGAGAATAATTAATCAGACTAACATCAACAATATCGTCCCAAAATAATGCTAAACCACCACCATTTCCCACACTATCAACAGTCAGCAAATTATTATATCCCAACTTCTGTTTCAGTGGCTGAATACGACTACCAAGTAGTTTAGTTTCTATCAAAAACATCAATTGTGGCTTATAAATCTTTGCCAAATAGCAAAGTGTAACATACAGGTCCAAAATTAAATAATTATTATTTTTATAATCACTATTACTATTATTATTAGTATATTATTATGATTATTATTATTAGTATTTTTTATCATTTTTAAGATATGTTTTGAGATAGTAATTTGATTTGAATAAGATTCCTCCACTCGGTAGATTGGACCCCCTTTTTCTCTATTCCCTAATTTGAATAGTTTCCTAATTGGAAACCAACTCTCACCTGAAAAACCCTCCCATAAAATCCTCTCTTTTCCCTCTTCATCAAACCCACGATATCCTGCATCCAAAAACCCCAGCAACATCAAGTTCCTCCTACACCTCAAACCAGAACCACACAGCAAAAGAATCGAGAGACCACTTTCACAGAAGCCACCATAGCACTCCCTCTTCATATCAAGTCAGCCACCTTGCCGGAATCACCAGAGGACGCCGACGGTAAGCCCTCTTCTTTTTCCCCGTGGTTTTTCCTCCCCCCTCTCTATCGACAGTGACTCATTGGCTAGTATATTTCGTGCTGCCATCGCCGGCCACCTTAAAGGACGCCGGACCACCACTAAGTAACCCAGAAACTACCGGCCAGCCAAGTTCCTTTGGATCCCCACTATTCCGGTAAGCCCACAACTGTCTGCCACCCTCCTCTCTCTCTGCTGTTTTCTGGTTTGACAGTTTCTCTCTCTCTCTCTCTGTGTTACACCACCATATTCAGAGGGATCCTCCAGTTGCTCCACTGTGAACCTCGGCCAGCCACCCAGACCCACTGTCGCAGTGGTTCCTCTCTCTCTCTCTCTCTCTCTCTCTCTCTCTCTCTCTCTCTCTCTCTCGGTGAGCATTGCACGGCCAAAGTAGCCTGAGTCTTGTTGGGGCTGGGTTTAATTCTTAACTGAAATTATGTTTTAAAGCGGGTTGGGCAGGTTGCGTTTTTTCAGAAACTGTTTTATTGATTTTAAGTGGGCTGCTTTCCTTAAGTGGGGCTGAGCTGAAATTTAAGTTAAAGTTTTATTTGAATAAATATGAGCCCATTGACTTATTTTTACAGAAAATATTTAAGGGATTTAAAGTATATGTTAAAATATACTATTGAGCCTATTATTTTAGTTAATATTTCCACTGTCTATTTAGTCGGATTTTAATAAAACTATTATGTTATACTTTCAATAGAAAATCAGGAATATGTTATGAGTTTTAAATAATATTACTATCTATTAATCTTAGTATAACTGAATATTTATTTAATTATCTCTAGGTATGATTTTTAAGTAATTAGAATGTTATGAAACGTTTTCTAGAAATTTTCTAATGTCTAGTACCTCGTATAGGTCACGAGCTACAACGTGAGATTGTGGAAGCAGCGCTAAGAGGTACGTAGCATGATCATAACTTTATGTGTGCTGTAAATATTATGATTTTGCATGAAAAATATGATGTTTACCTACGCCATGCTACGAGCCAATTCAAGGTTCGCCCCTTTTCACGAACCTTGATGAATTACGATGACATGCTTGTGAATAAGGCTATACATGCTATACTGATATGGATTGTTGTTAGATGGATGAAAATGTTATGAAAATCACATGTATGCCATGTAATGCTTAGATCATGTTATGCATGCCTATGCTATGCTATGTTGTGTAAGACTTATGTTAATATGTCATGTTTAATGTTATGCGATGTAATTTCATTGAGTCAAACATGTTCACATGCATTATAAAAGTGAATAAGAAAACACACGAATGACAAGTAAGCTTTAAGATTGGCCTTAAGTTATGGGTGGATGTGCAAGCCATAGACTCAAGCGTGGTCCACCACATGTAAGCTATTATGTTTTGAGGTGACACGGACCCAAGCGTGTTTTACCACAAGTTATGATATGTGGTGTCACGGACTCAAGTGTGGTTCACCATATGCTATGTTATAACATGGACCCAAGCGTGTTTCACTACATGTTATGATACGTTATACAGTGCCACAGACCCAAGCGTGGTTCATCCTATGTTATGATATGTTATATATGGTCAACGACAATTTGACCAATGCACACATGTTATGATGGCCACGAAATAAGTGAAAGACGAGGAATAAGTCATGTACGAATGATAGGAAATGCATGGAGTCAGTCATTCATGCATCCATGTTACATGTATTTCCATGATTATGTTTGATTCGGCATATGCTAAAGAATGATCTATATGTTATGTGTATATTGTGATGATGTATGTAAGTTTTCAAAATTAAGCCTAATGTTAAACTAAGTTGATGTGCTATTAATGAGTCTTTGACTCATTTGTTTGTTTCTCTATTTTATGTTTTAATGTCCTAGATGGTGATTTCGTGGATTTTAGAGCAGGAGTGCCAGGAGTAGAATAAATTTCCCAAGACATAGTGTATGACACTTGAGCAGTGTTAGTGTCACAGAAAACTAGTTTAGATCATTTCTTTATGTTTCAACTTTTATGTAATGAAAGACTGTCATGCTAAGTTAGTTTTATGACCCAATAGCCGAGGTATTTTATGTGATTAAATTTCTTTTCTGAGCATTATGTTATGAATGTACGTAATATTCCTGACCTACGAGAAGGGGCGTTACAACAAGGGTTTTTCTCTTTCACGTATTTAAGGAGATGGGTCCATATTTATGCTACAGGTTATTTAAGTTACAGGTTGGAGTAGTAATACGGCTATGGGTTGAATGAATTTGTGATCATGGGCTAGGTTATATGTCTGGATTAATTTTTTTTTTGATTAGTATATGTATGGATTAATATGGTCATGACAGATACATTTGAGGTCAATATGTTGTGAGGGTTTTGACAAATTACTTTAAGGAGGAAAAAATGTTAAGTGATATGGGTCAAAAAAGTGCAACGAGTTTAACTATATGAGTCATATTTAGAGTTGCGGATAACATGCATATTACGAGTTGGATGTATATATGGTTCGATTGATGGTTATGGGTTGCCTGGTTTTAAAAGAGAAATTATTCTGGGATTCAATTATATATTATTATGAATATTTGTTTGGATGACAAAAACGTGGAAGGTAATTTTGGAGCTTACAAGTTGGATAATTATTGCTGGTTGAAACTCACGGATAGCCTCATTAAGTGGAGTTTTTGTCTTTAAAATTAATGATGCACTCAAAGTAGAAGTTGGTGTGACAATATGCTTATGTATAGGTACCTATTGATGTGAATGTGATTGACTGCATAAAGTTCAAGGTAACTATGATCATACCTTCCTTGATATTTTACCTAAACAAAATGTATTGGTGACGATATGCCTTGCAATTATTGGTTATTAGCCTTTATCAGTCCGATCGGTCCATTTGAGTTGGGCTTGTACAAAATGGGCCCTTTTTTTGTTAAAGGCCCAACTTACCAAAATTAACTACCAAAAATATATATATTTTTTGGCAAATAAATTAATAGATAAAAATTATATAAAATAGTAAAATAAAAATTAATTGAGTTCTTTAATGTGGATTATCGAACTAATGCATTAATATATTAATGATGTTAATAGTTATTAACTTAGTACTCAATAGTTAATAGTATGTGTATGAATTATGATAGCTAACGCATAATGACCTATCTTAAAATTTTAATATTTTATATATGGTTAATGAATACTTGTCATGGTCCATGGATACTTCATACTTGCAACTTAGGTATCTTACAGAAAATGTACCTAAATGTTTTAATTAGGTGTAGATACTAGAGCATGTATCATTGCTTATAATATTATGATTAAACATATAATATATTAGTTAAATGTTTTTTTTTTTTTAAGTTTAAATGTTAATAACATAGTAGTTAATAGTATATATAACATTTATATGGTCTTGGTCATAGGTTGGGTGAAAATTAGATAATTAAGTTATACTACCATATATAATACTATTTAAAAAATAATTTTGAAACATATATATTTAGTTCAGTTGGTCCGGGGTGAAAAAAGCCTACTTCGAGACCGAACCGATAACCGGAAACTTGGAATTTTCAGGACTGAGACCAACCGGAAAGGTTATCGGTCCGGTCCGACTGAAATCGTTCTGTCGGGTCCAGTTTTTGGGTCCGGACCAATAACCTTACACACCCCTACTTCTAGTTGTAGATGTAATTTTTTGGTTAGTTGTGTTTGCACCATTTGGTTATGATGTTATTCTACTTGATATATGCTCTGAATTCTGGTTGAACTAATGGGACTTTCAGGTTTTGAAAATTATTTTGGATATCTTGCATTTGAAGTTTTGTAAATGGGGGAAAAGTCAAAAGTTTAAGTAGGAACTCTATCCGTCTTTGGTTTGGGATGTTCATGTAACATGTTTGTATTTTTCTTGGCAGTTAATTAAGTTTGGGAAGCTTAATCAGGAGGCATGGGTGAGCATCTTTTATTTTATTTTATTTTTTTAAGCTTATAGTTCAGATCATTAAGTTTGATTTGAATTTCAACCTTCCTTTGGTTTTAGATACAAAGACATCTTAAATCTGTTTTTTTTTTTTTTTGGTTTAATCAGTTAAAGAAAAAAATTCAGAAGAGAAATCACGCCGAGAAAAGCGAAAAGAAGCACGATTTGGAAAGAAAGTGCAAAAGCATCAAGCTTGGCTCCAACATCAGGTAAAATAAATTTTAAGTTTTTGTTATTTTCTTTTAAGCAAGTTGTATTTTTTATTTTTTCTTTTGGAATCGGGAAACTTTTTTTTTTGGTTATTCTTTTGTATAATGTGAATTTCATGTTAACAGGAATATCGAAATCTTCGGAAAAAACCTGGGAATTCAAACTCAAAAAAGGTGAGCAAATCGAATAATTTGTTAGAACAAAATGTACAGGTGAAAGAAATTTTACAATCAAAGGGTAAGCCTGAGAGACATCAGCATTCAGAGACTTCTAACAAGCCACTGTCTGTGGGACTTAATGGTTCTAGTTCATCAAAGGTGGTGGAAAGAAAGAAGGGTTCTAAAGGAAATTTGAAAAAGACAAAGTTTGAAGAGTATCTTGAGATGGGGATGCAGAGTGCTGCTGCATCTGCAGAGGAGGATTTGGAACTGGAAAGGAAACTTGCAAAGAAACTAAAGGTTAAGAGTGGAAAATTGAGAGGAGAGGATGATGATATCAATTTGTTATTTGAAGGGTTCCCATCTATTAATGATTCTTTAGGGGAAGAACTCCCAATTGCTGAGGAATTTCCTGACAAGAGCTCTAAAAGTAAGAAACTTAAGAAGAAAAAGTTGTTGGAAGAAGGGCTAGAAAGTGACATTTTAGGTGACCCGAGTGTTAGATCTTCTAAATCCATTGAAACATGTGATGCGTTAATGTCAGAAGATGTTCCTGCCGATGCACCTTTGAGGAAGAAGCATCGGAAAAGAAAGTTGTTAGAGCAAGGAAAAAATGGTGATGTGGTGGGTGATACAAATGTTAGTGCATCCAAGCCAGTTGTGTCTTGTGCTGCAGAAGTGGTGTCAGTAGAAGTTCCTGGCAAGGCACCTGCGGGTAAGGGAGATGGAAAATATGTTGCTCCTCATTTAAGAGCTTGTTCACAAAAGGAATCAGAACAGTATCTCCAAATACGCAGACATATACGAGGTGTGAAATTTGTGCTTTTAAGTATAACAAGGCCTTTTGTGCCCTGCCCTTTAATCTGAACTGCTACTTGCTTTCTAAGTTTCAAATCCTTAACTTGCCACAGGTCTTCTGAATAGATTGTCTGAATCTAATGTGGAATCAATTACGGGGGAGATCTCTAGAATCCTTCTTGTATGTGACTTTCATATATCTTTTTTTTATAAGTTATGTGACTTTCATATATCTTAATGCTTCTTTAGATTCTTTTGAGATGGTCATATGCTGTATATTCCTGGAATCTGGATATTCCCAGCCCACGGATACCACCCAGAGCACCTTTTGGTGTGGGATGTATCTGACACAGTTGGTAATGGGTGGGGGGTGGAATTCGGTTCTAGTTTCACCAACAAAAATGATAAGATACATATCTGACTAAAACAGATTTAGACTTTATACATTTTCTTTTTTACCCAGGAGACCTGTCCTGGTGCAACAGTGTCCTTGGGAGTTGAGTCTTCATTTTCTCAAATGTTTTAGTTCTCGCCTGTTTTATCAAAGTTTTGTCAAAGAGAATATTATGAATTTGCTGGTCCAGAATTGTCTTTTACATTTTTTATTCAATCCATCTGCAGTCTATTGCTCGTGGTACTGCTTCCCAGATAATCAGTGAGGAGGTTTTGGCATCTTGTTCTGGCGGTCCTCGTGGCAATGAACAGTTAAGTGTGTTTTTGTTTATTTCATCTGAGTCTCTTTTCCCTTCCTCTTATAAAAGCCTATGTCCAATACAATATGACAATTATTGCGTACAAATCTCTTCATGGAGGTTATTCATTTCTGTTTCTTAGCCTTGGCTTCTTTAGCCAACTTCCTCCACATGAAAGTTTAACTCTTCTTTTTCTATTATTTTTTAAACGTCCTGTTTTGGGAACAAATCCATTGAACAGCATTGTAAAGGCTCTGCTTTGTGTGCAAATGTGCCCCTCATTAATTTATCTGTATGAAGCAAGAAAGAGAGGGGGCCCAAAAGGGGGGGTGCGCTTAGCGTTTCAATTCAATCTCATCTCATGTTCCGTCATTCTGAGTATTGGAAAAAGATCATTTTGTTTTTGTTTGAATTTGATAAAAATCTCAAGATATCTTGTGGAATTAATAAAGTATAACTTATCAAGAGAATAGTCCTTAAGACTGAAAAATGGAAGCTCTAAGAATGTCGAGTCCATTTCCTATGGTGAACAATTTAATTTTGGAAAAGATGTCGCTCATGTATATGTCCCTTGTACTTGGCTTTGCCTATTTTAATAAAATTCTTATTTACTGATAAAAAAAAAAATTGGAAAAGATGAAAAGGTTCCTTTGGTGAAAATATTTCATGTTTGATAAACTTTCAAGATATCTTGTGTGATTAATGAAGTTTAACTCATCAAAACAAACAAAAAATTTTATCCTTTTGAATGAAGCATAAGAGCTCTAAGAACATGAGTCCAATTTAGGTGGTGAACGATTTAATTTTGAAAACTGCGTTTTATATGTAGTGAATATGTTATCTATCTAAAGAAATCCTTGAATATATTTTTCGTACAATTTATTTATTTACTGTCATTTGTTTTGTTATAGATCTTTCGTATCTATGAAAGAGTCCCCAAACACCTCTTTTGTCTTTTGCAAATAGAACTTCGAGAGTTAAAATTGTTTTCGTTAGATTTAGCAGTAATGTTGAAAAGAAAAAGCAAAACTTTTCTGTTCCTTACTCTATAGGTGGCTTTGCTTCTAAATTTTATTTTAGGAACTTTTAATTAATTAATGTTGGCTCATTATTCCATTTATATACTTTGTCAGCTTTGTTGATCCAAGGACCAAAATTCCATATACAAGGGAGTTTTGATGGATAATGATTATTTTCTTATCAAAAGTTTTTTTTTTTTCTCTTCTTTTTTGGGGTCTGTGGATTATGTGAATCCATAACTTATAAAAAAAAAAAAAAAATGTGAATCCATAAAACTTGTTGAATGTCACAAGATGGAGCTTTTTTTATTTGAACATTAGTTTATTCCATTAGTATATATAAACTGGAACCTATATTATTTTCCCCCTTCTTTTTTTATTTTCTTAATAACTCCCTCTCTGCTCTGCTCTTTGTGTAGGTATGCTGCTGTTTTTGGCGCTTTTGTTGCAGGGATAGCATGTTTGGTTGGAATTGACTTCAGTGCAAAGCTTATGGCTTCTCTTGCTCTATGTTTTGAGGTGATCACACCGTTATTATTGCTAGTTGTTCCCTACAAAATTCTTTTGACTACTTATAAAAAAAATTAGAAAAATGTACTGAGAAAAATTATGTTTTTTTACCCAGGATGAATACCACAAAGAAGACACTCTTTCTTTGCGAAATCTCTCTCTTCTGCTATCCTATTTGTACATATTTGGAGTTTGCTCAAGGTATATAACTTCTGTTAACCTGGACTCTTACTCTGTAAAATTATCACGGCAAGAGGTGAAAAAAAATCAAGGACTTCAAAAGCATATGTCATGACACATTGATTTAGGTTGCTGGATGACAATATCTTTTGGCATGGTCAAATTTCTGCTCATCGAGCTCTAGTACATGTGAAGATACATGCTTCAATTTGAAGGCAGAGTTAATCCTGTGATGAACACATGCACATATGTGATGTAAATACTGTAAACATCAGTTCCTTTACATTCCATTAAATTACTAATTTGTTGTAAGGGATGAGGCTATGTATTCTATGACAGCTCTGAAATTGCTTCAACTCCCTTCAAAAGAAAAGAGTGTAAGAGTGTATAGGGACATTGTGTTTTTGTTGAAATGAAAGCAGTTTTCTTTATGATATTATGGCGTGATTTGTCCATGTTTTGGGCATATATCCGGCATCAGGAGTGTGATAACCCCATATGAGAAGGATAAGGATAGGTGGTGTATGGGATCCTACATTGCTTGGGAAGGAGAAGTTCTTGCTCTTTGTAATGTTCTAATGGGGCTCCAATTGTATGATTGACTAGTCCTTTTGGAGTATAGGCCATATGGTTTGGGCCTTCCATTGGGGCGTTACAAGGAACAACATGAGTGATTGAATCCCTAACTTGAGCTATCTAAATTGCAGTAGTTGCTTGATGAGTGATGTGTCCTTGTGCAGAAGTTTCACTGTCTGTTTCAGTTAGTGTGCCATAAATTTTTGTACAGTATGTAACAATCCTTTCTAATAGCTGTATTTCTGATGATTCGTTTCAGTGAGTTGATATATGACTTTTTGATAATGTTGAGCAAGCGATTAACAGAGATAGATGTCTCAACCATCTTGACAACTTTGCAATGTAAGCCTCTTTAAACTTTTGATATTCGGTCTTTGCATATGTGGATTCTTTGGCTTTTATACCTTGTTATCAGAATTCTATCAACTTTAAGCTTCAAGGGGGTCCATTTTTAGTAAGTCTTGCTTATGAAGCACTTTATTTAGTGTTTTTGTGCTTAAAGTTAGCATCATGTATATTTCCAAACTAGTTATTGTTTGCAAATGGGATCCAGTTTTTGGCAAGTGCTTGCATGTCACATGTTATATATATCGTTTTTGTGCTTAAAATCAACATCATGATATATGTCCAATAACCAGATATTTTTGTTTGCATGCTATAGTGTTTGCATTCTATAGTTTATGATAGCATGAAATCGTTGTTCTATCTTTTGTAATTGCGTGATGGCATCAGCAACTCATCTGATTTGAACTACTATTAACTGCACAGGCTGTGGAATGAAAATAAGGAGTGATGATCCTTCTGCAATGAAAAATTTTATTCTCAGTATTCAGAACAGGGTGAATGAGTTGAAAGCTTCTTCTGGAGATGGCCAACAAAATATAAATAGCAAGAGAGTAAGTTTATTAAACGTTTTAACATTATTATGAATTCTTCACCTTTTTTTTTGTTTTGTTTCATAATTGCAAAGATTGTAATTGGTGATGCTTGCAGATGGAATTCATGCTTGAAACCATATGTGACATCAAGAACAACAAGAAAAGGCCTAAAGAGGATCCCGCTTATCACACCCGGATAAAGAAATGGCTACAAAAGGTCTTTCTAGTTAATAGTTTCATTCTTTTAACATTTAGTTCAGCATATTTTTTTTAGAATGTTTTATTACATTTTGTTATTTTTGTAATGGGACTTGGGAGGATAGGTTTTGGTTTGAGGAGGCTTGACTTTTAAGGGGCTACCACTGGTGTCGCGGTGGGAGATTGTCTCTAAAGCACAATAAGGGGTGCATCCTATTTATTACTCATTTTAAGACATTGTTTTTAAGAGAAGCACCCAAGTAATATACATTGTAGTTTCAATACAACAGTGAACATGTTTTGGTTCATACATTGACTGGAATAGCTTGGTACCGAAACCTTATGAATGATTATGAACTTCATTGTTTACATAATTTGGAAAACAAAATGTGTTGGGATCTACCAAAGAAATTGTGGTGGGTTCTCCTTTTGATTCATGGAATGCTATATGGTAAGATGGCAGTTTGTAAGCGTTGGGTATTTTGAAATGTTTTGTTTTTTGTTTTTCCTCTACTTAAATACGCATCTTATCATTAAATTTCTTTGCGCTAATAGTGTCGTTCTGTCTCAGTTTAGCTAGAATTTATAATTCTCTCTTTTTTTGTTTCTTGTACTTTTCTTCTTTTTTGCTTCTGATTAATATTTAACATTGACCACTTTGTCATTACATTAGTCATAGCTTCCATGTTTTACTTGGTACATAAAAATGTTTTTGCCCCTTCCCCATGATCATTCTCTCCTTAAAATCCATGAGGTTGCTCTCTCATTGAAACTTCGGTTTTGCACACCAATGTAAAATTGTGAGTTATATAGTCTCATCTTGAGGTTTACCTCTTCCTGACACAAAAAAACTTCTCTTCATACATCCAAAACTTTTTTTTTTTTTTTTATTTGGCACCGGGTGTCCAGAAATAGCGTCTTGACTAATCCCAGGGGTGCACAGGGCACCTAAAACTTTTCAATGAAAAGTGATAATTTTTCTTTCTGGTGACGTTTTGTTCTCAGACACCCGGTGCCAATTAAAAAAAAAAAAAATCAAAGTTGTAAAAATTAGTTGTAAATGGGTTGTTAGTGTATCGTTACTCAACCCTTACGGGTTAGCTCAAGTGGTAAGAGCCTTGGTCTTGGTGGTATGCTTCCTCCAGGTCTAAGGTTTGAATCCTTGGGTTCAAACAATTTCTTGGGGCCATTGAATAGAATTCTAATTGCCCGAGGTGTGCTTGCAGTAAACTACTCATCAAGAGCCTGTGCATCATTGGGATTAGTCGGGACTTTGTTCCCGGATGCCCAGTACCAAAAAAAAAAAGTGTATCATTACTCTAGGCATGAAAGTATGACTAGGAATAGGGATAGCTCATGGAAACTCAAGATAATCTAAATTTATTTTAACATTTTGCTTTTTGAAATAATGAGTGTCTGATTTGATTTAAGAAGACAATTCAATTTTCCATTATCGTTTTGTATGACATTGAGTCCTTGGTTATTTTCAGTTAAGGGTAGAAGATGTTTTGATTAGAGGGCTCAAATGGAGCAAGCTTGTCGATCCTGAGAAGAAGGGCCAATGGTGGTTGTCTGGTGACATGACTTCCACAATGGACAATGTTAAAGAAGTTGCCAGCACTATAGACAAAGAGGTTCTTGAAGCCCAAAAAATGCTGCAGCTTGCTGCTGCACAGAGGATGAATACAGATGCCAGAAGGGCAATCTTTTGTATAGTAATGAGTGGGGAGGACTACATTGATACATTTGAGAAGCTTCTAAGGTTGGATTTACATGGAAAGCAGGTGGGTGCCTTGTGGTTTTCTCCTTATTTTGGCAACTGTATTTAATTTTCTGATAATTTTCACTTATATTCACAGGACAGAGAGATCATGCGTGTTCTTGTAGAATGCTGTTTACAGGAGAAAGTATTTAATAAGTATTACACTGTTCTCGCTTCCAAGTTGTGTGAGCATGACAAAAACCACAAGTTCACTTTACAGGTGTTCTCTCTCTCCTTTTCTTTTTATTGATTTTGGTGACTTTAGAATGAAATTTTCGGTAAAGCATGGCCAGAAATTTTGTTTTTTAAATTTAGACACATGGTTTGTCAATGTTCCATACCTTAGGTATGCTTTCTTTCTGATTTTTTGATAATTATTTGAAAAATATTATATCAGCTGATTTTGACAATTACATAACCTTGGGAAAATATCAGGGGCCATTCATTTGACCTTCTGTTTTTTCTTATTTTTGTTTCATTGTTAAATCGAAGTTTGTTATAAACTTTGCGATCTTCTAAAGACTACCATTGTTTTTATTCAGTGATTTTGTTTGAGTAATATTTCTTGGAAGACTTTACCTGGTTGTGGCATCAACTCTGGAATTTGAGTTTGAACTAGGTTTGAATTGGAGATTGGTGGCCTTTATGTGTGACAAAAACAGCTTCTGTCTACTTGTAGAGATGATGAGATACTGCAGAATTTTTGGTTGGGGTTATAGCATGTCTAAGTGATTTTTGGTCCTTGCTTTAAGTGACAATCATCTTATAGACTCAAGGGTTATTATGTGCAATGCAATTGCAAAAGTACAATGAATACTTACATTATTTTGGTATATATGTTCCTGAGCAATGCAACCGAGGTTGAAAAATGCTTCCCAGGACTGAAGTAGGTGGATCTATTACCTTGTTGAACACTCTGATTATGTTACTGGAAGCTCATGCCCATGGTCAACCACATTGACACCCCACATAGATATCTATGGAGAAATGTTGGTGATAGTCCTTGTATATTTCTTAGGCCTTGGATGAAGGATTGAGTATTATTGTCAAAGAGGATGCTGAAATTTTTAATGGTAGTAGATAATTAATTGTCAGCTTGAATTTACATGGCAGTGCAGGCAGGGCTTTTTAAGACAGGGCAGGGCAAGTATTATGAATCAATTTGGTTTTATTGCATCTGAATCTGGCTTCAACTTTTATCACACACAAAAACACACAAATGGAGAGTAGCTTAGTGGATATTTGGATATTATTTGTTTGAATTTCATTTAATTTGTTAGTTTTATCTGAATAACGAGTAGATAGATGTCAATACCATTCTCTTCCATTAGGACTTCTACATTGCTCTGATTTATTGCATACATCATCGAAGTAAATGATGTAGCTGGAATTGTCATTTCTAAATCACAAGAAAACCTTGCATTTTAAAAGAGTGATGTTATTGGCCTTCCTTTTAGTGTTGATATGTGGGATACAGCAAACTGGACACTAAGTTGATTATTTTCTTAGAGGACTTTGGAGGAACATCGACTAAGGTTTTCCTTATTTCTCCTGGGGAGAAGGAAAGTTTAAGGGGTGAGGAATATTACTGATAACCTAGGGCACGTTTGGCCTGCGGAGTAGAGCCTAGAAGCAAATAAGTATTCATGTGGAATAACAACAAACTAGAAGCAATACATATTCCTTTCCTGTTGGGAAAAGAACATTGCTTAGTATTCACGCAGGAAAAATTTAAAACAATCAAAATTAAACTTCTTAAAACTAAAATTTAAAAATAATGATTACCGATTAAAAAAATTAAAAATAATAAGTGATTGAAATTGAAAAAGAAAGAAAAATGCAGAGGGAGGGTTGCCCCTTCCCTGTGGCAGCCCCCCTCACCAAGAGTGGGGTGGAGGGAGACCTTCTTGCACCACCCTTTTGGCTGGGTGATAGGGTGTTGGGGGTGGGTCTTCCACCGTTCCCAAGGTGGAAGGAGATTTGTAGAGGGAGAGGGAGGTGAGACCTTTAAGTGATAAGCCCCTCGCAAGGGATTGCTCAAGCCACTCCTTGCAATGTTGCTACTTCCCGTCATATTACAAGGGGCAGGAGGGGGGGGGGGGGGGCCCCCCC
>QEOT01001684.1:286779-299640 GCA_003123785.1 Pterocarya stenoptera | reverse complement strand
TGTCGCAGGGCCGAGGCTCCTTCCTCTTTCGGATTCCATTTTGTATTTTTCTAAACTCTTTTTAATGATACAAATCATACAATAACATAGAATAAAGCAAGGGTATCCTAGCAAAAACCATGCAAAAGAGGAGGAAAAGAAAACAAGATGAAAAACAAAAGCTGCCCAACCCACGCTACTCTCTATCCCTCCTCATCCTCTTCCTCTCATAATGTGTCTCTCTCCTCTCTGAATGAGATTTACCATGATGTTTACGAATGTCAAGGGATGAGGCATAGGTGAGCTCCGCCACCTACCCCACGCCCCTTCAATCCCATTTTTTTTTCTTTGAAAGCTAGATCTAGTATTACTTCAATGTATAAAATGTATAATTAAGAACATTATAGCTATGTAGGCTCATAAAACAGGTCGGAACTTAAAGAATACAAAAATCTTCTGTTAAAATGAAAACTAAGTTAGATATGAGTTATTATGTCTACACCCTAGGACAATAAGTTTGAACGTTGATTCAGTCATGTCAAACTTCTGGATGCTAGCCACAAGCATTCGGATGTTGACCCTAAATCGGTTGTGCTTTGCAAGTATGTAATACTCGTCGTTGTGGTGGGATTTAAGGGGTTTAAAAGATAGTTTTAGAATATAAAATGAGAATTATTGACATTTATAAAATGTTTCTTTTCCTTCCCAGGGTAAAAGATATTAAAATTAAAACTAAGGGTATAATTGGTCTGGTTTGGTTTGGGAGGGGTCACAAACTAAAAACTTTGGTCTATCATTTTTGTTGGATCGAATCGTTAGCTATTGGTCCGATCGGTTCATTTGGTCAATGAACATTTTTTTTCCTCGTTTCTCTTTTTTTAATAGAAAAATTAATACAAAAAATTAATTAAATTATTAAAATTAAAATTAAGTGATCTCTTTAACATTTTATATATAGTTAATGAATATTAAATAATTAACTTAAACAAATACTATATAAAATAATATATTATATATAATATTAAAAAATATATATACATTCTGTCGGTCTTGGTCCGGTCTGGTCCAAAAAGACCATACCTCGAAATCGACCAATAAGACTATCGGTTTCGGACCAATAGTCTTACACCCCTAATTAAAACTGAAGCATATTTTGAAAATTAAAAGAGTACAGTTGTAATCATTTAAATAAAATTACAAAGTCGTTTTATAATACATAAGTTCATATGTTACATAAAAACATGCCTAGACTTCGATCTATTTTCCTTGAGCCATGTCCAACCCAACCCGAGCAATAGGCGAGTAGGCCTGTTTTTTGTTGTACGACCTGTCTGCCTAAGGAAATTGTTCTTGTAAATAGTAGGCTGAAGACCAAGTGTATTCGATCGACCTTATTTGGGGTTTTACAAATCAAGCAATTAGACATGTGTATAATTATTTAAGGAATGAAGTATCATGTGGATATTGTGGAAATACATTTATGAGTTTTATTAAATTTCTGGTATTATAATATTTAGCCTTTAGACTAAACCTTTACTTTTCCACTACAAACCTATATCTTTTCCTTCCACGTGCACTTCTTAGCGAACATTGTGTGCCTAATCCGATTCAAATCTTGGGTGTTGTCGTATGACTGGCACCCATGGCACCATGGATCCTTGCTAGGTCTTTTATAGAGGGAGGGGCACCAGACATTTCTTGCTTCAACCTCTCTTCCTCTTGCACACAATGAGCAATGAGCTCATTAAGAATCCATTTCTCCCTTTGAGTATTATAATTAATCTTAAATGAACTAAAATGTAAAGGAAGGGAAATAAAAATGAGATGCACAAGAATTTGATAAGAAAACTCTAACTTTAGTGCTCTCAATCTAGTAACAAGGTTTGACATTTCATAATATACTCTCTTATATTTCCTTTGCCATTATACCACATTGAGACAAGTTTGCTAGGAAGCGTACTTGTCTCTACATTTTTTAATATAACAAATTAGTCTACTATTTGGCTCAGGTACTTCTTGACATTTTTCTTTTAAGGCATTGCACCTCAAATAGAATTAGGAATAAAATAGAATTCTAATGCTTAACTCAGAATTGGGCCAACCAATGCAACAAGCCCAGGCTTTAGAATTAAAAGACGAGAATTGCTATGCATCAATCTACACACCACACATCAAATTGTTTTTTTATTTTTTTTTAATTTTTTTTTATTCTAGTCTTCTTGAAATATTTATATTTTTTTATTCATCATCCATATAATACACATTTAATAAGAAAAATAAATAAATAAATAAAAAAAATTATGGTGTGTGGTGTGTAGGATGATGCAAAGATTAATTCTTAAAAGACACGCAACCCGGAAAATATAAAGTGCATCCTGGTTTACTATAGCATAAACAAGTTGCCGCCACTTTTTCGGTGGAAATCGACGAATGGATGTTGATGAGGACATTTTTGGCCTCTTCCCGTCCCTCTGGCGGCCTTTTTTTAAATATAAAATCGAAAAAATAATTTTGCCCACCATAAGTGGAAGTTTTGGAGAAATCTGACGATGTACATCGGCAATGACCAAAACAATCTGAAAGAATATTTTCCGGTCTCCCCAGTCACTCAGAAACGAATAAAAAAATAGTTTTGAGTCGTGGAAAAATAACACAAATACGAAATCTTAGTTACAAATAATAGAAGCTGTACTTTACAAATATGAAACCGTATTTCTACAACAATCTAACAAGGAGTCTCTCTACCACTTGTTATATTTGGAAAATCTAAAAATGAAAAAATATCTTATTAAACTATTATAAAATTTTATTAAAGAGAGTGTACATGTAGTCATTAGAGAAAAAAGTGCAGCAGTTTGGTCTTCCACGTCTAAGGTTTACTCTCTAAAAATATTTACAGCGATAGGATGCGTAGTGTCAAAAATGAATTTAGAATGGGGATCATAACCTATATATAATACCCAAATTCTAATTTTGTCCATCATAAAATAATGGAAGCACTCGGGTCTTTAATTGGTCTCTACATAACAATTAGGCTCGTATCACTTTAATACTCATTATTTGACCAAAATAATGGACATCTAGAGATGTGTCAATAGTCCAATTATGTCATTTTATTAATCACACTTATTGGGCCTTACAGACATCATCCAAACCTACAATTATACAAAAAGTTATGAATGATTTATTATCTATATAAGTCCATTAATTTGAAATATTTTTAATATCTCTATCTTGTCTTGCAATTTATATCATTTTCACAACATGCCTAGGTTTTAGTCATTTAAGGCCCTCATTTGTCTCTTGAAACGATTCACTGAAGATGAAGAACATAGTTTTCAAAACACCACAAAATCTTGAACTAGGCTGAGTGGTGTTGACTCAAAAGGGGCACCAATGTGCAAAACCAAAAATGAATTAGAAGTTGTTGTTGATACGCCTAATTTATATGGAGAATGTAGGAGCTCGATCTATTTAGACTCTTGTGAGGGATCTAGAAGCCATCGGTGGAGACGCTCAGATGCCTTTTCAACCTGCAATAAAAAGAATAATGCAATTGCTGATGATGGTGAAAATGTGTACAAAAATGGCAACTGCAGGTATCATTTATCTATTTCCAACTGTACTTACTTGGTCATTCCAATTCAGTCTCCATATAAGGAAGGCAAGCACTAATGTTTGCATCAACACTCCAATTAACATTCCTATCCACAAACCCTAAACACACATGTAAATTAAAGAACTTGAGCATATATGAAAACAAAAATTATATATAGATACAACTTTTATGATTCGGTGCATGGGACTGGAATTTACTCTGTAGGGGTGGGCTCGAAGGGTCCTGCTTTGGAGAGGTTCTCCGATATATAAAAAAAAAATATAGATACAACTTTTACATATCCTGAAATAATATTATTTTTCTAATTTATTTGAATTTTGTTTGGCTTTTGATGGGTTTGAATTCAAAATATAATAAAATTTATAGTTAATTCGGACCGCGGATTATTGTATGTTTATGATGTCAACTAATGTTAGTCTGAATGTAATATGTTAATGTGAGCTCTTACCTTCACTTCAAGATCGACCACATAACAAAGCACAAGTCCTATGGGGATGCCAATCACATAATAGCAGCCAATGTTAATAATTGCCACAATGCCCTGTAAACCAGAACCTATGGCCACACCTAATTACAAGAAAACTAAAGATTAGTTACATTGGTAAGCAATTCAGCTATGTAAATATATAACAGAAGATGATCCTGTTGTCCCTAAAACTCACCAGTAAGTACTGGTTGAACACTGTTTAGCAAGATTGAGAGAGAAAGAAGAGTAGAGAGACTTGAAACTGCTTCCGCAACCTCTTCATCACTTGTAAACAAGTAGGAAATTTTATTCCCAAAAGCAAAACACAAGATGGAGAAAATCACACCAAGACCAACTGAAGTACTGAGGATAACTTTAATGGAAAATATTGCAGCTTTAGAATTTCCTCTCCCGATCTCATTGGATACACGCACACTGTACAAATTACATTACAAGGGGAATGAGTTTCGACAAAAACAAGTGGAGATTTCACAATCTTGTGTGTGCAATGGAGAAGTTGTCATCGACAAAAGCCTTACCATGCAGCAGCTAGGAATCCAAGGCATATCATAAATTCCCATGCACAGATATTGAGGCTGGAAAAAGGAGTTAAAAGTTGGAGTATTCCTCAAGTAAATTGAAATGGTAAAAAGAAGAGATCAATGTGGAAAATAGGTAAAACTCATACCAGATGGAGAAGGCAGAGATGGAAACCGTTGCATTTTTCATATATCCAGCTATCAAAACTAGGATAGCATTGTACCACAGCTCTAAACTGTCAAGTAGAAAACCAAAAAACAACTCTCTTTATGGTCCCAACATAACTTACTAACAAAGAAAAGTAATTAGGAGGTTTTGACCAAAATTGAGCAGCATCAGATGGATTTGAACATATATTATAAAGGGTCGTTTCCTGCTACCAATTGAGTTGTGCAGCAAGTTCAATTCTCTCACAAGGATGCAAATGGGATGAAGGAAAAGTTATTGAGTAAAGTGGGCAATTTTGTGTGACTCAAGACCTGTGTGTGTCTATATGCATAATATTTTTCTTTCATTTTTATTGCTCTCTGCTTTCATATTGTTGATTTGTATAAAAATGTATTGTTTTGTTATGATCTGTCGACATGTTCCATGCCAATAGAAGCTCCTTGTAGTCTGTACTCTGTAGCTCCAACCAAATCACTATTCTATGTTTTAGGGTAACAAGAGTTGGTCAAATTAAAATTTGGGAGAAGATTCAAGAAGACATGTAATTCTTGGAGAGTCGATCACTAGGAGCAATATTTAGCTACTGTACTTATATTTCAAAGGAATGCTTTGTAAATTATCTTCAAGAATGGAGAAGCAGAGTAGATTATAACAGAGTTTAAGAAAATTTTGTTATCTGTATAATACCATGTGATGGCCACGTTATAGTTGATGTGAAGTGTAAGAAAGAGTAATGCTACAAATGTCACAATCCGGGAAGCGTTAACCGCATCCAATTTTCTAAAAGTAATTATCAATATTACCATGAAGACTTTCATGATATCATTTAGGTAGTCCAGTTTCACCTAATAAATTTGTAGGGCTTTGTGAATGATAAAATGTCTTCACAGTCATCCACTCTATTTGGCGCATCATCAAAATCTGGAGATACTTGAAATTAGGGTATCACATATTGAGTCAAACTTCTTCTAACTGGTATGTTTCAAGGTAGCTCTAGAAACAAAAAAAGCTTATGTTTTTTTAATATCAGTAGCTATGACAAACCATATAGTATAGTGAAAGAAATATGAAAAAAGGCTCAGAACAAAATAAAAGAAAAGAACCTGGAATTACCAAAGCATCACACCAGAGGAAACAGACAGCTTAACAACAGGCCAGATATCTTTGAAGGCAGCTGTGGAGAATCCTTTCCATGAATTTGGGCACCAACCTCCAAAGACGTAGATGAACTCTCCAATGACAACTAACCAACTAGCGATGTTGAAGGCACCCATGGCACCAGGAACCCCCCAGTCGAGTATGTCCACGAAGATCCAAGACAAAAGCAAATGGATTACAAACGACCCCGCAGAGAGCCATCCAATAACCATGTTTTTGAGTTGTGCTTGAAGGAACATTTGGATGGTTAAGCCAAAAACAAAGGAGTATAATATAGGAATGAACCATAAAGAGATGGCTTCTGATGCTACTGCTATCGCGTCTTCCTCTTGTAGTAGTTTAAAGATGGGAGTGGCAAAGATGAATAGCGGGAGCAGTATTGTTGCTGTAACACCATCAACGATCCATGATCGTTGCAAGTAAATGCCCATCATGTGGTACTGTCCCGCTCCAAATGCTTGACCACATAATGTCTCTGTTGCACTTGACATGCCCAACTTCAAATTATAAAAAAAGAAAAAGAAAAAAAAATGTTAGATAAAATAAGAGAAATATAAATCCAGCTCTAAGTGTACATCCAACAAGTGGCATGGAAATATATTTTTGCATGGAAATTATTATTCAAGAAACAGATAAAGTTGACAGAAAATAAGAAATTTTCATTTGAAGAATTATTGATATTTCTTGACACTGAAAAGGTTGACAGAAAATAAAATAGATAAGAAACAGCTTACCAGTATCCCATTCACGAAACGTGCAAGAATACTTTGTACAATTGCGTATGCAGCCAGATCCAGTTCATTAACATGGCCAACAAAAAGCTGTGTCACCACATACATTCCAAAAGAACTCACTCTAGCCAACATAGAAGGAAATGTTATCCTCCATATAAGCTTTGATTCCACCCAAATCCTTGTTTTCAGGCCAACTTGCTCTTGTGCTTCTAACCCAAGAAGCCTCTCCTCCCCTGTATTAACCATTCTTCTGCAAAAGATCACGGCAATCAAGTCTTACACTTATAGGCTTGGGTTTTTAAGGTCTCAAGGGAATGACATTATCTCATAAAACTTGTAGCAAAATAATTATGCTTGCTTGTCCCAACTGAGTCATGAACAAAAGCACAAATACTGAGTCATGAACAAAGGCTTCCTGCAGCTTTCGGGGCCAAGGCCTCTGATCCCGTGGCCTCGCCCCTGTTCAATGATTCTATGAAACGATATATGCTTACATTAATGCTCAATCTATATATAAAGAACAATTCTGTTTTTGATTTTAATTAAATTTTTCAAGGCAGCAAATGTGCCTGCCTCAGCAGCATACAAATTATTCCAGAAGAATATTTCGTGAATGACTCAGTTGGGACAATTTCGTGATTGATAAAATTCTCTGGGAACTTTTCTCAAACACTTCATATCTTTATTCTATTTTCAATAAAATTGAATGTAATGAATTTGGAGAATCATGAATTTTATTTCTTTAATAATTAAACACAATCGAAGTACTATTTGCCATAATACTATTAGTGAACTTCTAATTACTATGAAGTATTGTTAGTACAAACTAACACATTAAGAAGAATTGTACGACAAAAATAATACAAACTTCGTGTAAATGGTTGACACATTACCAATATAATAAATATTAGTTTTAACTAATTTCTATTATAAATTCTTTATTAATACACACCAGTATTTAAAGTCTGAGTAATGCTAGATACAGTCATAGAATGCGTAAGCGCCGCACAATTCTTTTGAAAAATAGTGGAATCTACTGTTAAAAAATTAATTAATTTTTTTTATGTGGATCCTGTATTTACTAATTTTTTTTTTCAAAAAAATTGTGCGACGCTTGTGTATTATACGACTACAATTATCATTTCTTTATATAATAAATTAAACTCACAAACTGACGTTGTTGTAATATGATATATCAGTTTATAAGTTTACTTTTTATGATATAACTTTGTAAATGAATCGTTCCTCCGTGACAAAACACCAAGGTCCCCCTTTTTATCTCCCCCCGATCTCTCCTACTCACCTCCGTGACAAAACACCAAGACCCCCCTTTTCATCCCTACTCACCTCGGAAACTTGAGATAACAAAACAGAGGAAAAAAAAAAAGCAGAAGAATTCCAAACAATATCACACCAAAACGAATAGTTGTGACGAATAAATGAATATTTATTTGTGAGTGAGAATAAATTTATTTTCGTAGTAAATAATTATTTTGTAATATATAATTTACCAGAAATAAGCATTTTTCGTAAAATATTATCTCATAAATATAATCATGAGTTCTTAAATAATGGTTTCGTTTTTGGCAACATAATGTCTTTATGGGGTTTGTTAACGGTGGCCTTAATTAGTGCAAAAGGTGAACTACCAACATTTTATTGGCCGGAATTGGAAAATTAATGGAAAGAGACCACAAGGTGCTTTACAGTCTAGAAAATAGTCAATTTAATGCACATTTTTCTCTTCCTTAAATATCCTTTTACTTTCTTTTCCTTTTAAATATTTTGTATTTTATATTTAATTTCTTTTACTTTTTTGGGTACCCAAAAAAGTGATGACCAAATAACAAATTAAAGAAAAAAAAAAAAAACAGGAGGAAACAAACAAAGAAACAAACAGCACAAGAACTTGCAAGTTTGCAACTACCATTCGTTGAGCGAGTGCAGACAAACAAACTGGTAGTTGCAAAGTGAACATGACGCAGACCAAAAACATGAACGTCGGTCTTGGTCTACTTCTTTGTTGATTGATCATATTGTGCAGACCCTTACTAATTCTCTTCTAGCTAGTAGATTAACTAAGTGATATCTCCGGCCATATGTATTATGATCGGAGGTTTAAACAGGTTATCAAGATGTGGAATAAAACCAAGAGATCAGTTCCTCTTAAACCCAAGAACTCGTCTTTCTTTTTTTTTTCAAGTTTTTGAGACGAGGCCTGTTGATCGATATAATTTAGAGTTAGTTTCGCAGCTTTGGCTCTATATATCTGGTTATGAACTTATGAGAGCAGCCAGCAGGGTTCCCTGGCTAACTGAGTGTTCGTATATGCATTTAAAACTCCAGAAACACAAACAAGTACTGCAACATTAATCTGAACTGAACTAAAGATAGATAGCAACAGCTATTGTTTTACATGAAAAGGAAAT
Source organism: Pterocarya stenoptera (assembly GCA_003123785.1). NCBI lineage: Eukaryota > Viridiplantae > Streptophyta > Magnoliopsida > Fagales > Juglandaceae > Pterocarya > Pterocarya stenoptera. The sequence continues at coordinate 290,547 of QEOT01001684.1, read as the reverse complement.
CAATGTATATATGTATATATACACACATACACTTACCTTGATTAGCCCTTGTATATGCTTCTCTGAATGAACCGACTTTCGTATCAGGAGCCCGTCCTGTAAACGCTCCTTGGAGACGGACGCAGAGAGAGAGAGAGAGAGAGAGAGAGGAATGATAGTAATACTTGGTTATATCTATTTATAAACAAGGTCGCTCGAGGTATGCCAATGTAGAGAGGCAAAGAGCGTTTCCATTGGATTTCCATAACCTCTTTTTCCTTTTAATTTGAGAAAAAATTTAGAAAGTGTTCTCAAAATCTCACCTATCCGATTCCTCATTTTATAGAACTACTATTTATTTTTTAAATTATTTTTATTAATATTTTATTTATTTTAATTAAATTAAGTATTTTCTAATCATCTACATTTTCTCTCATATTTATATATGTTATAATTTTAAAAATAATTTAAATAATACGAAAATATGAAATTTTTTTCTAAATATTAAAAATAATTTAAATTTTATTTAAAATATTTATTAAAGTAATAGCTCAAAACATAAGAAAAAATATTGAATAGTTAAATTTATAAATATAAGTGAGAAAAAAATAATAAAAAAAGAATAAAAAAGTTTTATTTTAATAAAATAATAAATGAGATGTAGAAAAAATTTTAAAAATAAATTAAAAATATATACTTTTTAATTAAATTTTAAAATTTTTTATGGAGAATCAACGCTCTAAGAGTACTGGACGCAGTGGCAGTGGCTTTGCGTTCGTGTTTCTACCCAAGAAATAGTGGCCAGGAGTAGGGCACGCTTTTGGCCGAAGACTATTTTTTATTTTTTATTTTTTATTATTTAGTTGGCTTTTGCATTTCTCCTTATCGAATTCCGTTCCCATAATCTGTCTGAGACAATCAGAACCAAGTCAAATAGAATATTATATTATAAATGTTTAAACTCTCTTTATATTGGATTACCGGTGAACCAGATTCAACCGGTGACTTCAATCCGGTTGATCTAAATTGATTTGGTTGGATACCTGTTTTATTTTTTTTTAAAAGCGGTTGAAATAGATCTGGTCTCGATTTTTATTTTTTTATAATATAATAAATAACTATATATTATCACTATATTCTATAACATAATTATAATATATATTCTAATATATATACTACAATATATTATTGTTATGTTATTATATATTATAATATATATAACATATTATATATACCATAAATATAATATATCTGAAAAATCATACTAAAATTATTAAAATCGAAAGTATCGGTTTAGAGATATAATCGGTGTAGTATTAATTTTTCAAATCTTACTAGTATATACTGATTCAGTTCTAAAATATATCTAAAATTAAATCAAACCGGATCAATTATTCCTTTAATTTTACGAATGAATTTAGTACTCATTACATAAATTGTTTGATTAATTAATTCTTTTAAAATGAAAGAAGTACAAATCATATATTTTTAAAAGAATTACTCTAATAATATACAAATCATTTCACTGTTTGATTAATTAATCCATTTAAAATAAAACAAATATCTTTAATGAATACTTATTTATTTTCATAAATTTATATAAATAATCAGTTGTGAAATGATATGTATATTATTAGAGTGTGTAAGTCCTTTTTCTTTTAAAAAAAAAAAAAGTAAATCTGGAATCTATATAAAAAATTATATTTTAATACTCATCCTATTTTTTTAAAAAAAGAATGGACAAAACTTATATATTCTAAAATTATAACTAGCATTATTATTCTAATTAGTTACTTAATCATATTAAGATGATTTCATTTAAGATAATGGTTGTCTCAAGAAACAAGATCATAACTACCTTTAGCAAGTGATAGTATTACAGTCTATCTATCGGACGGTATTAAAATTGCTTTATGCGACTTTTGTACATGAGAAATGGATGAGGTCAAGTAATTGGCCTCATATTTCTTTTTTTTTTTTTAATTTAAATTTAAATTTTTTTTAGATTGTATTTACTGATTTGAAATGAATTCTGGTACCTTTCACTTTTTTACTTATATTACTGTTAAATATATCTATAATACGATGGTTTAAGGAAAAAAAAAAAAAAGTGATCTTGACAAATGGTGATCATAATTGTGATATTGACAACAAAGAGAAACATCCATTAATAAGGTAATAATAATTACGACAAGACAAGTAGCTGCATGACACAGTCTTGAATTCTAACAAACAAAATACCACAGAGCGCACCTACCCCTAGAGCTTTCATCCTCCACAAGTAAGCAGAATCCCCAGAGTATCCTCCGTCATCTCTCCGGCCAACTTAATTTATTTTACAAAATTATTTTACTGTAAATTAAATTTAAATGTCACAATAAATTATATTAATTTATAAATATATTTTTATACAATTTATATATGAATAAAATATTTTTAAAAAAATATCATTATATTGGTAACCAACTCTTGACATGTATATATGAGATCGGCACATGAGCTCACTGAAGCCATTTTTTCCAATTGCAATCTTTTTAACCACGACCGACCGTTTGTCACATTTTTTTTGAATAACTAAAAAAAATAAATGAATAAAAAACATGCAACGACTGGGAGTTGTGAAGTGGATTAAAAAAAAAAAAACTAGGTCTATAATATCTTAATTGGGGGCCTAGCAGAATGTTTAGAAAATTGAAGAACCAGGATCTATCAACGAATAGTAATTGTATTATTATTATTATTATAATTAAAGTATTTTAATTATGACAATGGACTTTCTTTGCCTTTAGAATTAATAATGGACCCATCCGGGATTCACTACTTAATTTCTTTCTCTCTCTCTCTCTTTTTTTTTTTTTTTATATATAATTTAATTTAGTACTGAATTAAAAGGCATTTATGGGGGACTCAGAAAGGTCTCGTGTTCATACGTCCAACGTCGATCTTCATTGTTAGGTTTCTCTTACGACTGTTCATGCAGAAGACACGTAGCCAACGACAGTGCCACGTATTGTTAATTGGCTGATCATGATTCTTTCGTTTTCTACGCACCCTAAAATGAGGTTGTCGCACGTTGCAAGTTTGACTGGCAAGTGGTATCGACTAATTTCGTTGCTTTGTACTGTTTGAAACTTTGAATATCAGGTAAGCCGTCAATGAATATAATATATATATATTTATATATATTTATATATTGAGAATCTGCCCTCACATTGATGGATATTCTCTCTCTTTTCTCAATTCTTGACCCCTTCTTAAATTATATAAAAATGTCAACCACTCCAATCTTTTTGGCCAAGTCATCTTAATTTTAAATATTGTGAATATAACTTTTATGAAATGTTAAGATATATATAAATGATTAAATTTTTGAAAAAAATAATGATTTCACATGATATCATAATAGAAATTTTAAATTCGAATCTTGACTCTACACTCTATCTTATTTAATTAAATATTTTACATGTTGAATTTACTTATTGACCGGAAATATAATCCATACATGAGTACAAATATTTAGATAAATATAAATGATTAAATTATTGATGATTTAAAATCTTTTACTTTCACATAATTAGTTTTGAGTCTCTTTCAACCTAACTATTGAATTGTTCTATATATTAAAGAGAAATTTTATTTGCAGTCTTTATTTAGAGACTGTATGTACAGCCTTTTCATTAAATGAAAAAAATATCACTTGAATAAGGATATTATTATAATTTTGAAAAATTTAAAGATAAAATTAACTCGACTTATAATATAGTTCTCATTTAAAGACTGTACGTAACA
>QEOT01001684.1:245269-270583 GCA_003123785.1 Pterocarya stenoptera | reverse complement strand
ACCCTTCCCCAAAATATTGTTTGTGAGGAAAAACTTGTGCGCTGCAAGATCTGGGTAGTCAGACCTAGCCTCCTCCAACGCACGACACTAGATGACACAGCATGACACAAGAATCCTCCACGTGCTAGGAGGGAGCTGAGCAGGCTGTAACTTAAAGAAGCCCAACACTTCTCACACCGGTCAACAAAAGGGCAGCCTGAGGCCATAGGAGAACATGGCGAGGTACACTGTGGCCTTGGTGGAGTAACCCTCAAAATCTACTGCCCCTTTAGTAGGAGGAGGCACCATGAATTCCACCTCTCGAGGAACCCTATAGGTCTCCTTCAAGGACTCAAGTTCAGCGGAAGTCACCGTCGAATGCCATGAGAAACTAGCAAACTCCTCCGGAATGGTGCCACCCTAACCATCAGCGACGTGAGCAGCGCCAAAAGTACCAGCCAGTCTAAAAGGATGCGAGGATTTCTTGGGAGCCATTGGTTATCAAAGGGAAAGAGGAAAAACTAGAATAGAACGATGTAGAGAAAGGTGCTTCAAAGTAGAAGGAGAACACAAGACACCAAGAAGGAAGGAGGAATGAGCAAAGTAACCCATCGCTGAGGGGGAAAGGGGCTTTATATAAGCAAGATTGGTGCTTGATCTCCCGAGGCAATAGAGACTCACGCACCCCACTAGGCACCATAATCTCACGATCTCAATTATTTCAACAGAGCGTATCTAATGATGCAACGTGGGAAATAAATAATAGCTTGGCGCGAATTAATGATGAAGGGATTGAAGGGGTGCCATTTAATGCGGAACGGAACTGTCAAAATACAGCCATAAAAGCTGAAGACGAACCGTCGTAAAGTATAGAGTAAAGACAAGAAGGCACTCATACATAGTTGGGGAACAGGCGAGCGCATAAAGGGGTCTGCAAACCCATCCCGCGAAAGAGAAGGCCGCGTAGTCTCGAGTGCAAAAGTTGGTTAATCGGGGGAGCAAAGGAAAAATTTCCCTTTGACCAGTCAGAAAGGAATTGACGGGGTAACTGTAAGGAGATTTTTCCTACTTCACAAGCCCACTAGGCTCCGGGGTCTAAGATCCTCCATGAAGCAAGATGCCAACAAGGGAAAGCAATCAAATGGTTGATGGGACAGACAGACCTGACATCGCTCTGTCACACTCTGATCATGGGAACTTGTACAGGGTAGAGTGAGAAATATAGAGGACCCTCGATCCTCTGACACGGGAACATCGACGGACTGTCAAAGATAAAGCAAGGTCAAGGAACCACGCTGAATTAATGGAGCCACTACCCGAGCTACACGCCACATTAATGACACAGTCGTAAAGCCACGCCGCATTAAAGGACCCTAACAAAAGGAACAGTACGAAAGACACAGACTCTATGGAGGTAGAAACGATCTGTCCCCCTAACCCAGACTCATGGTATGAATAGAGAATCCCATGTACGAGAAGCTCTCTCTGATCCCTAGACTCTCATACTTATTAGCAAACTTCCAAGAGAATTTACTGACTTTGACATCGGAGACTCCCCGGCCCCAAGGCCACCCTCTTCCAAATTGTCTTCTTCTCTATTTTTGCATGCTCAAGTTCTAAAGAACTGAGTTGCTGAACCCTGACTCAAAGACGTACGAAACACAACGTTAACATATAGGATTAGAGGTTATTAATTGTGAACATAAAATATGATTTAGGATGAAATTGGAGACACCAAAAAGATTAGGATTTTTAGTTGGGGATTAGAATTTAGGGTTTTGCTTAAGTTTTGCAAATTGAAATGATAATTAAATTTAATACCATAGTGAGGCTTAACTTAAATTAAATTATAAAATTTAGGAAACTCAAAGTGCAACAAAAATTTAAGTGAAAATAATGTAAATTTAAAAATATAGTATAGGATGCGGTCCCTTTGNAAAAAAAAAAAAAAAAAAAAAAAAAAAAAAGGTATAAGAATAGGTAAGAAATATAAAGAGAATTAGTAAGAAAAGTGATGAAAATAGGGGTTAAAATGCAGGTTTAGTAAAGTTTTGGGGCCAAAATGAAAATTTTAAATTAATGGCAAAACCATAAATAGATAGAAAGTTAAGGGAAATTTTGAAATTTCATAACTTATAAAGTTTAGAAAAGTTTTGCAAAGTTAAATTTGTAAACTAATAGTTTTGTATCGACTACACAGAAAACAAGGAGGCCGAAGGATAACTGGAAATCTAAAGACACTAGAAATAAAAATCTCTAAACTAAACTTGCATGCTTTTGATAGAAGTAGTTGATTGCTTTTGAAATTTAATATTCTAATGAGATATAAAATGATGTATTTGAAGCATGTTCTAAGAAATGAGCATCCATAGTGGTCACCCTTTTCCCTTCTCTTAGGAGTTATGAATGAGACTTGATGGCTGGTCCTTAATGGCCAAGCGGGGGTTACGTTTAAAGGAGTTATTTACATAGGCCCTCCCCCTTTCGATGAATTACTTGCATCAAGAGCGATCTCTCTCTTAAATGGTTCTCTTTAATCACGGCATCTAGGCTGTGGAGCATGAGTGTTGCTCTGGTATTACCACATAGCACACTCCGCCATTATGTGAAGATTGTGGACGAACAACGACGCTGAAAAATCAGTGAAACAATCGCACTAGATCTACGATTTACCAACAAGCTAATATTGCTTCCACTATGTATTCTGATCTAATATTTCTAACACATGTATACAAAGAAATTACACAAAAACAAATTTACAAACTGATATGGTTTCATCAGATCTGTTATATTTACTCTACAATAAAAGTAATTTTATAATCTGACGTACCATATCAAGCCACATCACTTTGTGGGTTTACTTTTATATAATCATTTTGTATCTAAAGTATTTTTCTTGAATAAATGTATGAATGATTGCGAAAATGAAATAATGAAGTTGTATATCATGACCCCGTGTGCCAATAACAGGAAGTTTTAGTGGAACTCCCCTGACCAGTTTAGAGTGAGTAAAAATAAAGTGGTATATCTCGAGTTGATGGCATACAATCAACGACATTGGGTGAAGCTTACGAGCCTCGGGCTTACCCTCTTCTTGGTGGTAGCCATGGTGTTCTTGGGGTATACAGACTTGGGGCGGAGAACCAAAGTAAAATGATTGTCGGTGAGGATTCATGAACCTCGGGCTAATAGACAGAACCAAGACAGATTTTATCACTGTACATTTTAGGCTTTTACAAATGGAGTGTAGGATATATTATATGTATTGGATAGTAATGAGCCTATGTTGGCTCAAGATGGGCATAGATTTTATAAAAATTTTAATGGTTGTGGATGAATGTTGTACTATCTGAATGTTATTAGTTTACTTTCTCTAGTTAATTCAATGCTTCTTCTGCAACTTAAATTTATTAAAGAATAATAGTTCACACCTTTCATAAGCTTTAATAGTACACGATGACCATAAATACAGGTTATGCATCCAAAGTCTCAACGACCCAATTAGATAGGGAATGGGAAGCCGGGGCGCCAAACCCTTGCCCATTTGTGTGTGAAGGGTGAGTTATTCTTAGCCCAGGCTTTGCCCATTTACGTTCAACTTGAGTTTACATGAGGATTATATGCTAGACATAGCCCACATCATGTACCGATGACAAAGTTCTTGCAATTTAAGAAGAGTAAACATATATTCTCTCTTGCCAAATGGCCTGATGGCATAACACCCAAGTCTCCAAAATGATCTTGGGTTTGACCCCCTTACCCCAATGTATAAAAAAGAAAAAAAGAAAAAAAAAAAACATATAATCTCTCTCGCGAACACGACCAAATCTATGTAGATCTATCCACCTGCATTGATCATATGAAGCTGAATAAATAAAGAATATTCTGGTGGCTAATTAATCCGAAAAAACTATTAGATTATCTATCCCGAGAGCTTTTAGGAAGTCTGGGTCTTGCCCAAACAGACCAGTTAGAGCTTATTGCTAATAAGATCAGTGGGCTTCATACAAGTTCAGTGGGCCTATTGCTAATCTTCCCCACAGATTTCATTGAAATGTGATGCATATAATATATTAAGTACATTTTAAAGGTGGTCAATGCGGCAGTGACAAAATCCCAAATATTTGAAAAAAAAAAAAAACTCAAATCTACATGCTATAACATCCTGAGAATGACAGGGTATCCTCAATTACAACATGGCGTACTCATTCCAGCCAGCGGCACACGACTTTTCATGTGCATCAGTTGAAGAACGTAAAGATGGGACAATTTCACACATGCAAAGGGCAGAGAAGATCTTGGATGCGTACCCCTTTTTACAACTTTAGGAACTCATTCCAGCTAGCAGCATAATAATTTCCACCAAATCAGTGTACAATTAGAAAGATGATGAATATAAAGATAGGACAAATTTAGAGAGGTAACGAGCAGAGAAGAATGTAACCGATAGATACACAAACCACGAGCTAGTACATATACCCTTTTACAGCATGGGGCACTCATTCCAGATGGGGAGGGAGATGACGATGAAGTTTGATGATATTGAATAATTTGAAAGGTAAATATTCCAGTTGCCAGCATGTTTAATCTCTAGCCGAAAGATTCATACGAAACAGCAGGTTATCATCAAAGAAAAATCTATGCAACCTCCACAAACCACACTTTTTTTAGTTTTTATTTTTTTTTCTTTATCAAATATTTAATATATGAATAATGAATAAAAAATTGAATTAATTTAAAAAGAATAAACTCAGAAAAATATTTTATAAAAATACAAAAAATTTAAAAAACTTAAAAACATGTAGTGTGTGGAGGTTGTGTAGCATTTCTCATCAAATCCATCCTCTTGACTGAAAATATTAGCTTTCTTGTATAGATCCAGTATTCACATATTTATATATGTGCAAAACACAATTGGACAGTTCATTAATAGTATCTATGTGACAGACTTCTATAAAGGATAGTCAAGCAGCAAACTTAGTTACTCAGGGGAGAAAGCAAACCATTTATCATCACTCATGGGCAACACGGTGCAGCCTTTAGGAGTTGTCATGTTTGGCATCCGTGGGAAAACATATATCATTTTACCGGATGAGGACCTCATTCCCACTGGTGTCACGAGACTTTCCATATCAAAATCAGTTGAGCAGTTTGAAGATGAAGAAGAATGTGAAGGTCCACCAGTTTTAGGCATGAATGGGGCAGAACAGGATGCATCCTGTGCACAGCCATGTAAAGAGTCAGATGACAATGAAGCTCTGTCACTCGATGTAACGGTATCGGGTCCAGAAGATACAATGGACGGATAACAGTCGACTTCAGCACTATCTGTTATCAATCAGATGAGAAGGCTTTAGAGACATAAATTCCATTAACAAACATCATTGATGCTAGTACCAATGTGGATGCCATTTTACCAACAGATGAGTGAGATGCAAATCTAATGAATCTCGCATGTGAACAAACATGTGATTGCCAAAACCGTACTAGCATTAATTAGTGGCAGCATTTCAAGAGGTAGAATTATTTATTTTTTGTAAATTTTTTTTTATTTTATATAAATTAGGTTATAGACATTAATTTTACTTTAAAGACCCCAATTTATGTTCATTTCGATCTGGTAGTTTTGCTCATGAGGTTTGCCACAGCAGGCAATTACATTCATCTCAAATGCAATTCCTGAAAATAGCATGAGCCCATCAACTGGATAAAGGAAAATTTATGAAAATGTAAACCAAATCTGATACAAAGAATGATTTTTTGACAAGGAATTTCAAAAAAGTGCAAACTTGACTTGTCTTTTGCCCGTTCAATACCAGATCTGTGTAATGCGCCCACATCATATGAACCAGGTAAATAATCTGCTTTTCACTGCTAGGACATGGCCTCTAGATATTGTTTGCACTCAAGGGTTTGAACCTAAGACCTAGGGGGAGCATACCCCCAACAAAAGCAAGATTCATAATCTCAGGGGGTTAGGGAAATATTTTCCTCTATGTTCCTTGGCTTGTCCCTCATTAATAGTGCATAGATTGATACTCTAAGGGGCTTTGGGTCCAACAAACATTTGGTTGTAGGCTAGAAGATGAAAACTCTTTAAGTGTTTTCCACCGTTGCTGAGCAGGTGAAAATTTCAAAGGGCTCTGACCTGACTTACCTAAGAGGAAGGCATAGTATCTTACAAAATATTATGAAGGACTGTATTCCAAAGGAAAGGCAGGGGTGCATGATTGTTGGTAATCCCCATTTTAAATTGTTTTTCCTTCTCCTTTGTCTCTGATGTGGTTAAGTTGACATCAAATCATCATTGATTGATTAATTTCACGTAGGATGTTTGTTTATGAAAATTATAAAACAGTAAGCAGTGACTACTTCAAGATCTAAATTACCATAACCAGCAGCTTTAAAAGAGATTCAAAACCAGAACACAGGCATTAAAAATAATTTGGAAGAGAGGAAGTCTAAACATTCCTGAAAAATATAGATTCTTAAAATTTATCAAGGTAGTCCAGTTGGACCCAATGTTGACAGTCATAGAAGATTCCTTTGGGATGAGATTGCTGGTTTGTGCAGTTGGTGGGAGGGCCCGTGGTGTATTGGTGGGGATTTTAACATTACTCAGTTTTCGAGTGAAATGTCGGGGGATTCTCGTATCAGTCCGGCCATGGTTGATTTTTTCTGATTTAATCTTTGATATGGGCTTGGTTGATTTACCATTGGCAGGGGGAGATTTCACTTGGTTGAACAGGAGGGCATGGTCTAGGCCGTGGAGGTGAAGGATTTTCGACCCATTAGTCTTGTTAGTGGTGCGTACAAGATCATCTCGAAGGTGCTTGCCAACCGTTTGAGTGTGATTATGGAGAAGATCATCACAAAGTCTCAAATGCCTTTGTCAAGGGAAGACAAATACTTGACAGCATTCTCATTGCTAATGAATGCTTGGAGAGTAGAATTAGAGGCGGTGTTCTAGGCATCCTTTGCAAATTGGATATGGAGAAGGCTTTTATTGAAATTTTTTGGTATATATCATTGGTAGGAATGGTTTTGGGGAGAAATGGTGTAAGTGGATGAAGCATTGCATATCTTCAGCTAGATTTTCAGTCTTGGTTGATGGCACTCCAGCTGTTTTTTTTAACAGCTCCCGGGGACTGAGACAAGGGGATCATTTGTCCCCTATTCTCTTTGTTTTAGTCATAGATGTGCTGAGTAGAATGCTGAAGGTGGTGGTGGATAGGGGTTTTGTCTCGGGCTTCTCAGTGGGCAGTTCCTCACATGGCAGCATTAATATTTCTCATTTACTCTTTGCGGATGACACTTTGATCCTCTGTGAGCCAAATTCTGATCAGATCCGCTCATTATGGGCACTTTTGCTATGTTTTGAAGCTGCATCTGGTTTAAAAGTCAATTTGTCTAAATCTGAAATGGTTCCGTGGGTTTGGTCAATAATTTAGGGGATTTGGCTGATATATTGGGCTGTAGGGTTTCTACTTGCCTATGAAGTATCTGGGCCTTCCCTTAGGGGCACCTTTTAAATCGAAGGCAATTTGGGACGGGGTTTTAGAGAAGATTGAATATAGATTGGCTGGCCGAAAAAGGATCTATTTGTCCAAAGGTGGTAGAATCACCTTAATCAAGAGCACCTTATATAATATCCCAACCTATTTTCTATCTCTATTTCTTTGCCTGTATAGTGTCTAATAGAGTGGAAAGGATATTCCGCTCTTTCTTGTGGGGCAGATTGGAGGATGAGAAGAAATTCCACTCGCTTAAGTGGGATAAGATTTGCTCTCCTTTATATTTGGGAGGTTTGGGGATTAGAAAGCTGAGAACTTTCAACAGGGCAATATTAGGAAAATGGTTGTGGTGGTATCATGAAGAAAGGGATGCTCTTTGGAGGATTGTTATTGATGCCAAATATGGGAGAATTCAGGGTGGTTTGTGCTCAGAGGGGCTTATGGAGTAGGAGTGTGGAAATTCATTCCTAAGAGATGGGGGAGTTCTCCAGAAATTTCAGATTTGAAGTGGGTAGGGATAACCAGTCAGTTTTTGGCATGATTTATGGTGTGGAGATGTGGCCTTGAAGATTGCATTTCCATCCCTCTTTAGAATTGCTTTGGTTAAAGGCGCTTTCGTGGCTGATTACATGGACAACACTGCTGGTTTTATTCAGTGGTCGGTAAGATTTATTAGAGATGCCCATGATTGGGAGGTGGGGACATCACTGATTGTTACAGCTTACTCTATGCTTTAAATTTAAATTCTGGAGGGGACCTTCAATAAAGCGTTATTGGGGAAATGGCTATAGAGGTATCACTTGGACGGGAAGTCATTGTGGAAGGAAGTTGTTGACTCTAGACACGGAGGTGCTTGGGGTGGTTGGTGTACCAATGTAGCGAGGGGGGGTATGGTGTGGGTTTGTAGAGATATATATTTTTTTGATCGGTAGGTTTGTGGAGATATATTAGGGGGGGCTGGCAGTGTTTCGAAAACAATATCCATTTTGTGGTTGGACAAGGCACTAGAATCAGGTTTTGGTAGGATGTTTGGTGTGGAGAGCGCTCTTTGGAGAGGCCTTTTCCAGCTCTTTATAGTATTGCAGATAATAAGGAGGCTTCGGTGGCGGATTTGCTTGTGTTTGCCCATGGTTCTCATCGGTGGAATATCCTATTCACTCAGGATAGGATACAATGGGAATTGTCTAACGTTTCAGAATTTTTCAGCTTGATATACTCCTCGGGAAGTATAACATCACAGGGTGATAGGATACAATGGAGGTCCAGTGGCATCAAGAAGTTCACAATTAAGGCATATTATAAAATATTGGCTTCACAAGGTAATGTTTGTTTCCCGTGGAAAAACATATGGAGGTCTCGCGTACCTTCCAAAGTGGCTTTCTTTGCGTGGACTGCGGCTCTTGAGTATTCTAACCACGGACAACTTAAGGAAAAGGGGTCTCATTGTGATGGATTAGTGTTATCTGTGCAAAAAAATGGAGAATCAGTAGACCATCTATTATTGCATTGTGAGGTGACGAGAGTTGTGGAATGGGATATTTAGTAGAGTGGATGTCACTTGGATTATGATGTCAAAGGTGGCTGACCCGCTTGCTTGCTGGAAGGGTATCCACGGCTGTCCCCAGGTGGCAGCAGCATAGAAGATGATCCCGTTGTGCATTATGTAGTGTACTTGGATGAAAAGGAATGTGCGGTGCTTCAAAGATAGGGTAAGAACAATGGCGGAGCTTCAGAATTTCTTTCTACACACTTTACTCCTGTGGTTTTCAGCCATTGTCCTTAATGGAAACAATGTGCATGATTTATTATCTTTAATTTAGCGCTTTTAGAATGTATTTAGGCGTTTTCTTCTGTATACTCCATGTGTACATGGGCTATGCCTATTTTCATTCATATCAATGAAACTTACTTATTACTTATAGTTGAACAAAATAATATTTCCACTGAACTCCACATTCATTCTATTCACTTTCTTATTTATACATGGGAGGGAAAAATGCATTAAACAAATGCTACAGTAAAAGCTACAGTAATGCTACAGTACAACTAAGAAAATAAACAACTCTCAACACTCCCCCTCAAGCTGATGTAAAAATATCTCCCATGCCCAGCTTGCCAAGAGTTGTTTGAAACATGTTGCTAGAAACTCCTTTTGTTAAGATGTCGGCCAATTGATCCCCTGTCTTCACATAAGGGGTACAAATCAATCCTGCACGCAGCTTCTCCTTTGATGAAATGCCTGTCAATTTCAATATGCTTGGTTCTATCATGTTGCACTGGGTTATGTGCAATGTTGATTGCTGCTTTGTTGTCACAATACAACCTCATAGGCTCTGTAGTGTCATCCTTCAACTCTTTTATCAGTAACTTCAACCATAGCAACTCACATACTCCATGTGCCATAGCTCAAAATTCAGCTTCAGCACTCGATCTAGCCACCACTGACTGTTTTTTGCTACGCCATGTTACCAAATTGCCTCCCACAAAGGAACAATAACCTGAAGTAGACCTTCTATCCTCCACTGATCCAGCCCAATCTGCATCTGTATATGCTTCTATCTTGAAGTGATTATGCTTAGAAAACAGCAAGCCTTTTCCTGGTGATGACTTTAGATACTTGAGAACCCGATAGACTGCATTCATGTGAGACTCACGTGTGAATGCATAAATTGACTCACCATACTAACTGCATAGGCAATATCTGGACGGGTGTGGGATAGATAAATTAACCAATCAACCAATCTTTGATATCTGCCCCGATCTACCATATTTCCTTCAGCATCTTCTCCTAACTTAGCATTCGGTTCAACTAGATTATCCACTGCCTTGCATCCAAGCATTCCAGTTTCCTCAAGGAGATCAAGGACATACTTTCTTTGGGAGATAAAAATCCCATGCTAAGATCGTGCAACTTCAATGCCTAAGAAATACTTCAAGTTTCCAAGGTCTTTTATCTCAAACTCACTGGCCAAGTATTTCTTCAGTTTCTTCACTTCTTCATCATCATTTCCAATTATCACAATATCATCAACATACACAATAAGTGCAGTCATCTTACCTAATGGTGTATGCGTAATGAATAATGTGTGATCTGCTTAACTTGCTTATAGCCATATTTCTGCACAGCTTGGGAAAATCTTTTAAACCAGGCTCTTGGAGACTACTTCAATCCATATAGAGCTTTTCGTAGTTTGCAGACTTTACCCTTGGCCTCTGGAAACTCAAGGCCAGGGGGAAGTTCCATATATACTTCCTCTTCCAAGTCTCCATGAAGAAACGCATTCTTCACATCAAGTTGATGAAGTGGCCAAGCCTCATTTGCTGCCAAATAGAGTAAAACCCGAACTGAATTCATCTTTGCCACAGGCGCAAAAGTCTCTTCGTAGTCTATCCCATAGGTTTGTGTGAACCCCTTTGCTACCAATCTTGCCTTTAGTCTATTAACAGATCCATCAAGCTTGAGTTTTGGTGTAAAAACCCACTTATATCCCACAACCCTTTTTTCCTTAGGTAGGAGAACCAAATCCCAAGTGTCATTCTTAACAAGGGCTCTCATCTCTTCTTTCATTGCCTCTCTCCACTTTGGGTCACTAAGTGCATCCTGCAAACTCTTTGGAATGGACACAGAGGATAAATTGGAAATAAAGGTACGATATGAAGATGACAAGTTTTGGTAAGAAACAAAATTAGAGAGTGGGTGTTGAGTACATGATCTGACCCCTTTACGTTGTGCAATAGGTAAGTCCATATCATGAACAATAAGAGTAGAAGAGTCTGGGATAGACAAAGAATTACCTGATTCCGGGTTGGATGACTGACAAGTAGATGAAGTATTAGTCTTACTATTCTGGCGTCGTGAGTAGACTCTCAGTTCTACACCTGGTGGCTCACCCAGCTTATCAATATGTGGCTCTGGCTCTGGTTCTTGCTGCTGGTTTTCACAAGGTAAGGGTTGCTGTGGGTTTGCAGGTTTAGCCGGGATAAATGTCACTAACGGATCCATAAAGGAAGACTTCTCTTCTTCACCCTCATTCTCCCCCTGAAGAGAAGTCTGAGGGGAAGGAAAATAGGATTGAGTTTCAAAGAAAGTGACATCCATAGTGACAAATCTTTTTCGCGATGGTGGATGATAACACTTATACCCTTTCTGAGTGGGAGAATATCCTAAGAAGATGCATTTGAGTGATCGAGGATCTAATTTACCACGAGCAGGCCCATGAGCATGAACAAAACAAACACAACCAAACACTCTTGGAGGCACAACAAACAAGGAAGAAGACAATGAAGGTAACAGAACCTCCGTAGGTGCCTTAGAGTTCAAGACACGAGATGGCATTCGATTAATGAGATAGGCTGTTGTAAGAAGAGCATCACCCCAATAAGACTTTGGAACATGCATGGAAAACAGTAAGGCACGGGTGACCTCTAAGAGATGCCTATTCTTCCTCTCAGCAACGCCATTTTGCTGTGGAGTATTTACACAAGTAGTTTGATGAACGATGCCATGCTCATGGAAGAAACCTTGAAGGTTATCAGACATGTATTCATCTCCGTTGTCAGAACGAACAACTTTAATAGAGGTACCAAATTGAGTTTGAACCATTTTATAGAAGGTTTGAAAAACGAAAAACACATCGCTTTTCTCCTTTAATACGTAGACCCAAGTAGTGCGAGAGAAATCATCAATAAAAGTGACAAACCAACGAAAACCAGATAAAGAAACAATACGAGAAGGACCCCAAACATCAGTATGAACAATGGCAAAAGGTTCAGAACTTTTATTATTAGTAGTAGGAAAGGGGNACAAACCAACGAAAACCAGATAAAGAAACAATACGAGAAGGACCCCAAACATCAGTATGAACAATGGCAAAAGGTTCAGAACTTTTATTATTAGTAGTAGGAAAGGGCACACAATGGTGTTTAGAAAGTTCACATGTCTCACATTTAAACTGAGATACATCAAGATCAGAAAACAAGTCTGGAAAACATGTTGTAACAAAAAGAAAGAAGGGTGCCCTAATCTTTGATGCCATAGCCATAGAGTCGTGAATGCGGGTGGTACAATAATCCTGTTTGAGCTGTCCAGGTGTCTTGATCTACGAATCCAAATAGTAAAGACCATCCTTCAAGCTACCACTGCCAATCATCCTTCCCGTGGCTAGGTCCTGAAAAAAACACTGGTTAGGATAAAAAATCACTCGACAATTTAAGGCAAGAGTGATTCGGGCAATGGAGAGAAGATTATTTGTAAAGTTTGGAACATGTAAAACATTTGGAAGAGACAAAGACTCAGTCACAGGAATTGAACATTTACCAGACACAGAGGATAGGGATCCATCAGCAATTCTAACCTTATCCTTGCCTGAACAGAGGTGATATGAGGCAAAAGGAGATGATAAACCAGTCATATGATCAGATGCCCCTGAATCAATTATCCAGGGATCATTATGTTCAATGGATGCACTTAGAGGTGTGGCTAAATTACCTGAGTGAGCAAAGGAGGAGGATGCAGTGGTGGATGAGTCCAGCTTAGACATAAGCCTACGGAGTATGTCTACTTCTTCCTTATTAAGCCCTCCAGGTTCCGAAGTAGAAGGACCAAGCATAGACATAGTAGGTGTAGAGTCTACAGTCAGAGTGTGATTAGCACGAGGCCTAGTACCACCACCAGAACGACCTCCTCTACCTCTCGTAGGATGACCATGAAGTCTCCAACAAGTCTCTCGAGTGTGTCGTAGTTTATTGCAATAATCACAAAATAACTTATCCTTCTCACTTGTAGTGTCAACAATTTTTCCCGCGTCACGACCCCTACTTGGCCTATCAAGACGACTCTCCTCATTTTGAACATAGGAAAAGACCTCCCGGAGAGATAGTAGAGGATCCTTTCCTAGGATTTGAATCCGAACTGAGTCATACTCTTCATTCAATCCTCCAAGGAAGGCATAAATACGTTCATCATCTATTATCTTCCGGATTTTTACAAAATCAGCAGTACACTGTTTGAAAATTCTGATAATAATCTACTTCTTGCCACAAAGTCCGTAGTTGATGAAAGTAAGCAGTCACAGATAACTCACCTTGGGTCATCCCATGAACTTGTCGCTTTAATGCATAGACTTGAGCCGCATTCCCTTTCTTTGCAAAGGTCTGAGCAGCTGCATCCCACACCTCTTTTGCAGTGTGGAGAAGTAGAAAACCATTACCAATGTCAAGTTGCATAGAGTGTAGCAACCAAGACATAACTGTGGAGTTTTCCGCTTCCCACCTATCATAAGTAGGATCATCCAGTCTTGGTTCGGGAATCTTGCCATTCAAGTTTCCTATCTTTCCTCTGCTCTTAATATACAAGAGTGCAGATTGGGACCACGACAGATAATTTAGCCCATCTAATTTCACAATTGATATTTGGAGGGTTGGATTTTCATTTGAGTAAGCCACTTGGCTTTCTACTCTATTTTCACTGGTCTGTCCTCCACTCTTCGTTGGATCAGCCATTGAATGAAACCAACCAAATAGTTCCCTTTTTTTTTTTTTTTTTTACCCCATAAACGGCAGGTCGTTTTGCAGTTTAGCCTCTGCCTGTCCAAAACGACAGGTCATTTAGTCCCGCTTGAAAACCGACAGGTCGTTTAGCCTATCTTCTTCTCCGTGCGACAACCCTAGCCCGAGTTTGAATAAACCCTAGGTTTCGACGGTGCTGATCTTGAGCCTCGTCGGGAAGAACCAGAGAGCTCCTCTGAGCCTCACGACGTCGTCGCAAGATGCCGGTGACCTCTTATGGGCTCCGACGAGCTTCTCTGAGCTCCTGTGATGCGAGTGCTTCGACGTGATCCTCAACAGTGCTCCGACGTGCTCCTCAACACGATATCGCAATGCTTGGGAAGGACAGAAAATGCCGATGCTTCAATTCCACCTCAGTAACCTCACTACCAGGTCGATTGCATCGTTCCAACTTCCAATCTCATTCTTACTTCCTCGCCGCTACTTTCAACACACTGCCTCCGTGAGATTGACCTAGCCCTAACAGCCCAAGAGCATAATGCTCTGATACCAAGTTGAACAAAAGAATATTTCCACTGAACTCCACATTCATTCTATTCACTTTCTTATTTATACATGGGAGGGAAAAATGCATTAAACAAATGCTACAGTAAAAGCTACAGTAATGCTACAGTACAACTAAGAAAATAAACAACTCTCAACACTTATCAAAAAAAAAAAAAAAAATTCTAGAGGGGAGGATAGATTAATCTGGAATCAGCATGGTAATAAGAAATTCTTGGTTAGATCTTTGTACAAGGTCTTGGTGTCACATCCTTCAACTGATTGTTTCCCTTGGAAATATTTTTGGAGATGCAAAGTGCCTCTCAAGGTGGCTTTCTTTGGGTGTTTGGCTTCTCACAGGAAAATCCTTACTATTGATAAGCTGAGAAAGAGTGGTATTGTTGCAATAGATTGGTACTTTATGTGCAAAAAGTGTGGAGAATCAGCAGATCGCCTTCTTCTTCATTGTGATGTGTCGAACGCTTTGTGGGATGAGGTTTTTACTAAGCTTGGCATTGCTTGGGTGATGGCCAATAGTGTGGTGAATCTTTTGGCCTGTTGGAGAGGGATTCAAGAAAATTGTCAAATAGCGGCTTGTTTGGAAGATGGTTCCAATTTATCTTATGTGGTGTATTTGGAATGAGAGGAATGGTCGCTGTTTCGATAATAGGGAGCGCTCGGTGGATGGGATTAGAGCTTTCTTTTTTCATACTTTGTTGTTGCTTTGGGCTTTGGTTATTGTAATGGATGGGATTAGCCCTAATGACTTTTGTGCTGTTTTTCAGCTATAGCATGTAATTAGGTGCTTTTTTTCTTGTATACTTCTTGTGTACTTGGACTATGCCTAATTACATGGTTCAATACATTTCTTATAAAAGAATGAACATATTAGTGGGAACAAATTTGAAATATCCCTCCATCCTAACCCATAAGCTTGTTAGTTTGAACACAATTTGGACCATGAATTGTACATTGCAAGTAAATCTTAAATTAGACTGTTAAGAAATTTTGAAGTTTAGCATGGACATTGTAGTAGCACAATTAACACTTTCTTTGAAGACATGATTTTTTATACAGTTTCTAAGATCATGCAACATAAACCGACCGCCTCAATAGTTTCAAAATTCAAGAGTGGAAAAGAATTTATGTGATGCAGGGGGATTCGGCTCTAGTGATGCAAAATTGTTAGATTATACATTGACAGAACAGGACTACCTTGAGAAGGTAGATCAACACAAATATGGGAAAAAAGGATAAAGATTCCTCAAATTGGGGTATTATTGCACGTGTCAGTATTTTAGCCATAACTTTGGCGACAAGTATCAAAATCATGCATAAAACCCAATTTCGGAAAACTCTTTTCGACACGCACGCCATGGTCACCACGCTACACCTAGTATTTCACATTTTGACCCCAAAATCAACTAATTCCCCTTCAAATTATCAATTTATGTTGTTTTTTTTTCCCTTTTAAAGAAACATTTCATTCGACTTTTAGAGGTGATTTTGATTCTGATTTTAGCCAATTTTTGGCAAAATACAGCCTGGAGATGCATTTGAAAAGAGCCTATGGCCAATTCGAAAAGAATTTCCGAATTGGGGTCTTATGAGCGATTTTTGTCCTTGTAGACAAAGTTATGGCCAAAATACTTATACATGAGCAATAATTCCCCAATATGAGGAATCTTCACTTTATCTTGCCATATTTGTGATGATCTGCCCACATAAGGTAGTCGAGCGCTATCAATGTAGAATTTGCGCATAAAAGGAAATCTTTTTTCAGCATGCACGTCGTGTTCACCGTGCTAAGCCTGGTGGTCCATGCTTCGACCCCGAATTTACTTGTTTCCCCTTCAAATCATCGATTTAAGTTGCTTTCTGCCCTTTAAGGAAACATTTCTTTTTGGCTTTTAAAAGTGATTTTGATTCCAGTTTCAGAATTTTTATTTTGTTATGCATTTAATTTTTAGCAATAATTAGAATTTTGCCTTTTCTGCAAAAATTCTCAAAATTTCGGATTTTTATAGCAATTTGAGCCTGGCTTATGGGCTTTAGAACTTGATTTTTGAATTTGATGAACAGAACCTCTTTCAGAGTTTCCAATCTGTATCTACGTCTGTTTTCAACCTCAATCTTACAGTTTCTATTGATTAAAAAACTAGCCGCCAAAATAATTCTAATTCTGTCCGGCATCACTATATTTCAAAATCCTGAGAAGTTTAGATGACAGGATCAGTATATATTTGGAAAAGATGAAGACAACTGTTACTGGAATTTCTGAGTGTAAAAAGAACAGCGGTGCATGTGTTAGTCTATTATGTGCATCAGACAACACCAAGGCAACATATTTCTGTTTTTATCATAAAAATAAATATATAAATAGAAAAAAGATCCCCTATTCAAGGAAAGGCTTTATTTTGAACTTCGGCATATAAAACCTGAAATTATCAGCATCTGCATTAATTATATCTAACTTGTTCGTTTGGTCGTGCAAAAAGCACAAAAATCTAATTCTCAAACCAACCATAAGAATATAATTCTCACTCGATTTCATAAGACTAGGTATTGGAATTTAGCATTATGAATATTACTTGAAAAATCTATATGCAATCTAATACTTCTTAAAACTAGAAACCACTTGCCAGGCTTGGCTGGTATGATATATGTTATATATATATATATAAGCAATAAAAGGAAAAATGTTAACATCAATCTTTGTAGATAATAGCGTTGGAAGAAAAATACACTTACATTCTTTCATAGTAGTGAAAGCAACCTTTGCCGCACTCATCTCTGCCTGCTTTTTGCTCCTTGTCTCTTGTCCTTTAAAAACCTTTCCATCTATCTCCACTATCGAAACAAAAATTGGCGCATGAGGTTCACCGGATTTGATTGTACCATAAACAGGTAAACCCAACCCTTCTTTCTGAACAAACTCTTGTAGAAGGTTCTTGTAGAGTCCAGAATCATCCTGAAATATTGACAGAAAAATTTAAAACAAAAAAAAAGGAAAAAGTAATATAACCCCACCCCCCAAGAGATAGATTGCAGATGCAGTGCAATACTGATTTAATAAACATACAAAAAGAAGTGACCTAACAAAAACACAATACAAAAAGAAGTAATATAAAAGGGCAGATGGAGTAGAAGACTAGCCTTTCTAACTCCATCTGGCGACAAAGATGTTAAGGCAAATTTTGCAGCTGCATGTTCAGCATCCTTAATACTGGAAAAGAACTCTGATCTTTCATAGGTCTGTCCATCAATTGTGACCTTACACTTGAAGCGTCTAGCATGAGGAGGGCCCTCACATTCACAAGAGTAGACAGGTAGACTTAGATTTCTCTTTTGAGCATAGTTTTGTAGCTGGTTCTTGTACAAATGTTGCATATCTATGACCCAAGAAAGAAATTGAAAGCTGTAAGTTTATACAATAAATCATCATGAAACAAAGAAAAGTATGTTTAAAATATGAGTTCAGTCCTTAAGTGAGACAAATCAATTTAAGAAATATCAGTAACCAGAACCCAAGATACAGTAGTAGATGATTTTTTTTATTAGAAAACCAAAATAATATTTTTACAAACGAACAGGGGGCACCAGCCAAGTAATTTCTTATAAGTTGAATATCATTTTGGAATTTGAAAAAGTTGAATTGTTTATTATTTTTTGTATGAGAATTTGGGAAGTTGTAATGATGAGATGAGATCAGGTAGGTTGAGAGTGTTTCTGTATCCAAATGGGGCCTAAAAATGAGCATTATGCAAGGAACAAGATTATGCAATAGAAGATCTACTGACTCCTTATAACCTTTGCATATGATACACAAGGAATTTTATTTCTGCAACTAAGGTACCTTAGGCTCAGATTTCTGAACCACTAAAATTTTTCTTACCTCTAGATCTATTATCATCATTGACATGTAAGGCAGTGCCACTGACTTGAGGAGTTTGGCATATTTCTTCTATCTTTGGTTGCAATGTGTGCTCGGTAGCGAGTACAACATCCAAATCAGTACTTTCCTTTAAAGAACCTGCAGGAATATTTTTTTATTTTTTTGAGAACCCAATATTAATGTATGTAAATTGCTCACACATATAGATTGCAAAATTTGGAACTTCGAGATAAATATATCATAACAAACAAATTCCTATGAAGGCAAAAAAAAAATCCTAGATAATTGGCAAGTAAACTAGCAAACCACATAGCAGTAGAGTGCAAGAATGAAACTTTAGCCAAAAGAATGAATCAACTGAGAGTTAGACATAAATTAACCATATGAAAAGTAGCAGATATTATTGATATACACAGTTTGTTAAAAAAACTCTAGGACTTCGAAGACAACAAAAACGACTCATCCTTGGTGATAATATAAAGAACTTCAAAAATAAATTTGATACTCACTAATGGCTGCGTTTGTATGTTGAGGTGATCTCAAATGATCTGAGTTGATCTATGAATAGTACTGTTTTGTGGGTCCCATTGAGATGTGTTTGAATGTAAATATGTTGAGATTTGTGTTTAAATATATGAAGTAGGTTGAGATAAGTTAAGCTTTTTTATAGGAAGTTGAAAAAGTAGTGGGTCCCATCAATGATTGATTTGAGATGATTTGAGGTAGGCTTGCCAACCAAACACAACTTAGAATGAGTAAAGGTAGACATGCTGAAAATTATATTGACGTTTAAGAACCACAACTGTCATCCCTAAGCATTGGATTCTGAGTTTGGGCGAACTTCAACTAGGGCCCATGGGCCAGATTTGTCTTATTGGATTAAAATTCTATGATTTAATTTTTATATGTATTTTTTTTATATGTAATTTTTATATTTTGTTATTGTTTGATGGAGTGGGTTTTGGGCTTTTATTTCACATGGTAGTAAATGGTTTATGATAGTGGGCTTGCTGTCCAGCCAACAGGAAAGCTTGTGGTGCCATCTTGGTGCCCAAGTAGTTTAAAATCGTTGACTTATATAAATTGAATGTTTTCCCCACACAAAAGCCAAGTTTTTGCGAATATTTCATAGGGCTGCTGACAGCCATAAGCTTCAAAGACTTCCCTTAATTAAATAAGGAAGGAATTAGGTGGTTTGATTACCGGGAATAGGACTTGGGACAGATAGGAAGTTTCGCAATCTGTTGGGCAGCAGAATTGAAATTTCTGAGCATATTAGGCAAGTTTTTCACTCATTAACACATAGTAATACATGAGGAAAGTTTCTTTTTCTTTATAGCAGAAGTTGACTTGACAGCAAGCTCAGACAACCAGGAAATTCCCTATTAAGAGGCTGCCAAGATATTCGGATTAATTAGCAAAGAGATTGACTCTAGAAATCTTCTAGGCACAGAGTGGTACAGCCAGCATTAAAAGCCAGTCAGCCCCTAACGTCGCCCGTCTGAAACCTACTGCCAGTCCCAAAAGTTCCCTTCTGGTGCCAGCTTAGTGCCCAGACTTAATTGCCATTCATGCCAACGGGAAGAATACTAGAAGAGATATCTGCCATTTTTTGACCTTGCTGCACCATAGAACTAATTTAAGAGAGTTTCCTTTAATTTTAAGCAAGAAACCCCCCAAGAAGCTGGACTTCCAAGTTCAAGAAAAGCCCTGATTAAGCGGCTGCCGACTCTCTGGAATTTTGGGAAACCTAATTGTACTAGGAAGACAACACCCAAGGAAAGCCTAGAGGAAATCAGTCAAGACAAGAAATCCAGCACCATCATCGCCGCTTTGATGGGATGAGACCCTAACCAGATTTTCAGAAACCAAAAAGGGGCTGCCAGCAAAACAAAAGCAGCCGCATGCACATGTGCCGCCCCTCCCAATTAGATTTAACCTTGGATAAAAGCTGCTGCCATTTCCTAAAAATGAGAAACACACAAAGCATAAAACCTTCAGCAATAAAACACTAGTTTCTGCTTGTGCCACCAGCCTTCAAGAAATTCCTTGATATCCCTTTTTCTGTTCTTAACCATCTACACTCCCAAGGGAAGCCAAAAGAATTCAGAAGCCAGAAATCAGTGCAGCCACTCCCCTCTATTCACCCAAGTTTTCTGGTTTAAGTGCATAGGAGCCTGCTGCCACTAATCCTCCTCTGTACCGCCCCATTCAAGCTAAACTCTTGAGTTTAATTGCTAAGAGATTGGAAGGATTCTCCTAAAACACTACTGCAACCAAGGTGAGGAATAAACTAGATAAACGTTTCCTTCCTATTCTTTGTGTTATGTGTCGGATTAATGCACTAAATCTGCCTATAGTTCAGCTGTCCAGGTTGAGAATAGAAGAGTTCAATCTTCTGTGATTCATCCTATACTACACCAACTCTAAAGTAAGTAATTCTCAGAAACTTATGCACTCCTTGGATGAATTACGAGCTATTTGATTATGCCTCTTAAGGAATACTGCTCTCTATGTTTTACAGTATCAAGGGACTGAATTTAGGGTGCTTGATTGCTGCCCTAAGTGTGGCTGAAAGCCCTAGGTGAGTGTGCTGCTCTCAATCTCATGAACTTTCTTGCATGGTTCATGTCATAATACTACTAAATTCCTATATGCAGTGAGTCGAGTAGTTATAAATCCATGTAGTCCAAGGAGTCTAAACTCGCTTCTATGAGACATAGCCTGAGTCAAAAGCATGCACAGGAGATCACTATACATGCTACTATACCACCAAAAGCAGGACACATGCAAAACACATGCTGCCAGGAGCATCACAGCAGCATGCCATTAAACCATGATTTCTCATGCTTGACGTGTCTAGATCTAAGGGGCACACCTAAATCACATGTATATCACCCACACTCAGCATGTACCATGTTTTTAAGTGTATATCCATAACTAAAAAAACAGATTTTCTGAAAGGTAGAAATTTAGCATATGGAGCATAAGACTGAACAAAAATTCCTCAAACCCAAAATTTCCTGCATATTTGACATGTTAATATTTGATTTAGCAGCTGTTGTATGATATACACAGCATGAAGAGACCAGAAAATAGAGGTTTTGAAACCCTATGGCATACTCGACATGTGACATGCATAATTCTTTGAAATCTCTAAAGTTTTAAAAGGGGTTGCTGTTAACAACCCCAAATGACTCTAGGAGTCAAATTTGAGCATATTAGCCTCTGTTTTTACCAAAAGTCAATGAATCTCTTATAATACATCAAAAAGAGGTTGCTGAAGTGGGCCAAACAGCATGTCTACACATACATACACAGCACATAGTGAATACATGACCCAAAGTTAGCTTTTACTCAACTCACTGTCACTAGGTAGACAGCAAGCAACACTATGGAGTATAGGTTCATACCTTAGTCAAAAAGTATGAGTTCTGAGTAAGATTGACGTGGAATATGTATGTAACTTAATAGGTGCTTGATTGACTTAGTTGATTATCAAGGCTGAGGAGGTAAGAGACATTATTATAACCTATGTGTGCTGTAATTAGTTTATTTTGCATAAAAAAAAGTGTTGTTTACCTATTCTACGGAATGGATGCCATGTCATGAAAATCACTCACGTATGTTATGATTATTAATTGTCATAAATGGATGTCATATCATGATAACCATATTTATGTATGTTAATACAACAGCGCATATGAATATGACACCATGAACATCATGAAGTCAAAAACCTGAGCCGAATCAAGCTTAAGTACCATTGAAAAAAAGTAAAAAAAAAACAAAATTGAAAATCCAATCATATAATCAATTTCCTCATTTACTCAGCATCCAAACAGACAAATTACAAATTTTATGGAACCTATAGAAACAAAAAAATAGCAATTTTTATAAAGACTTTTACCTGGTGCAGAGGGAAGTGAAGGCTGTGGGAAATGACCAAAAGATGAGACAATGGAAGCCTGAGCCGGGGGAGGACTAGGGTTAGTGAGGTGGTGGAAGGCAACGGAAGCAGCATCGTTTTGGGCCTCTTTAGATGATCTACAAGGGTTCTGCGTGTGGAAAGATCCACCATTGACGGTCACAGTGGCCTTGAAGTGAGGGTTGTGGTCGGGGCCATCCTTTATGGTCGTGTACACCGGTACACTCCACGATCGTTTGTGGCAGAGCTCTTGCAGCCTTGACTTGTACATCTCTCTCCTATTTGTTTATCAGTTCATCCACACAGCCTTCAATTTTAACACACCTAACCACAAAGATTAATCAAAAACATGAAAAAAAAGACTAGGATTGTTCATCCAGATCCAGGTCCAAGAACTCGGGTATACCCGGACCCGAATCCAAGTACCAGCCCCAGCTAACCCAGGTTATGACTCGGGCCAGTACTCGGAATAATCTGTCTTTTGAAACCCGGAATCTAGGTACCCAGGTTGTACCCGAATTTTGTAAAAGCTTTTTTTTATAGGATTCACTTCTCTATTCTTCTCATATATATTTTCCTTTAATCATCATGCAAGGGAAACATACGTACGTTAAACTTCATTATATCATCGTTCCTCTTCTCATGACTTTCTTTTCTTTTCTTTCAAAACTAACAATCACCATTCATACCATCACGCCTATACTACCAACCATGTCGAACAATTAAAAAGACTAAAATCACAACAAACAATCAAACATCCTGCATCCTTTTTTTTTTCCTTGTTTTTGGCTTACACGTCTCTTTCATTTTGGACAAGAGAAATCCTGAACTTAAATGTCATTCAATGCATGGATACAAAGCAGATGGAGGTCTCATGACATGGAAGATCAGTAAGTAGCTAATACGGTCAAGGCCCACAAGAGAACTCACTGTTTCTCTCCTCTCTTTGAAAGATGATGTTAATTCATATAATGAGCAATTAAAATATTCACAACGCATTTTATTCACCCTTTTGTAGCAAATTGTTCCTGGGGAAGTGCTCTCCAACCAATATCCTGCCTACAAAATCCCCTGACCAGCTAATTTCATCAACAGCCTGGTAAGCTTGATCCCGTGCCTCTTCAAGATCTCTTCCTTTTGCAGTGACTCCAAGAATGCATCCCCCAACCACAATGAAGTTACCCTCCGAGTCTTGTGTTGTTCCTTCATGGAATATCATAACACATGAACTAACACATTCTGCTTCTTCTAGGTTTCTAATCACAGTTCCCTTCTCATAGGCCCCAAGTCTTAATGAGGATGAGACTATTAGTCTATTTTCACATGAACAGCTCTGAGATTTAAAAAAAGAATAACACCCAGATGCATCCACAAAAATAGCAAGTCGACACTCATCATCCACGACTATGGGAAAGGCCTTTCAAAGTGTTAATGTTAATCTGATAAAATTTCTTGGTAGGAGAGAAGGCAAAAACATAGAGGGTAAACAAACAAATTTCAAACTAAGTTCTATGAAATTCTGAAATCTCAAACAAATCTCATTGAATGTTTGAGCAGGAAACATATATAGCATTTTGATCAATCTCAATTACTGTAGCATATTTATCGCCAGAAGTCACTCATTGAAAAGGAAAACTAAAGTGGGGAAGGGGTTCATGAAAATCACTGAAAACCCGCATATTTATCTACTGATTTGTGAATTATTTTCAGCATCTAACAGAGAGTCGGTTCCATTTGAATAGGTAATTCAAAAAAAAATATTTTTTTAAAGTAAATCGGTAATTTAAATGAAAATTGAAAGCATATTTTCATGAAAATGACTGAACACCCGCATATTTAAGCCTACTGGTGTCTCTTAAAACTTAAAAGAAGTGCTCAATGAGCATTCGGTATGTTCAAAGTTAGACTATCCGAGTTCCTTCAGACAAAAAGTTACATGATTTCATTCAGGACATACGCATAACAGACCAAAAAAGGCGAAACATGAACAAAATATTTATCGATGCACACATCTACGTGGTTTCATTCAAGTAGGTCCAACTCTAAAGTTTGTCTCATTTCATTCAACCAAAATAGTAAAGGAAGATCCCTATTCAAATATTCTGTGCCGACGGGAGATAAACTGGAGAGAGAAAGTTACCGAAACGTCCGGTGAGAGAGAAACGGTGGCGGAGCTCGAGATTTCAGAGAGGCTAGGGTTTCGGTCCTTCGGAGAGGGAGAGACAGGCCAGGGTTCTCCGCAGCACAGGCGTCGAGGGGGGGGGGGATCCGGGTTCAGGGGAATCTGATGACAGAAAACAGTGAGAGAGAAACGGCGGCGTAGACTCGAGATCGCAGGGAGGGACCGGTGCTACGGTTTAGGCGCGCGAGAGAGAAAGAGGAGAGCGAGAGCCATTTTTGGGTTTTGGGGGGCTTCTAGCCAAAACACAATTTAAAAACAAATAAATATATTGAGTTCTTCTACGCAACTTCCCACTGTTACCAAGCTTACGTGTAAATATTTAAAAACAAAATTGAAACGATACGTTTTAGGTCCAGAAATTTGCAAATCCAAATTTCCCCCTTTGCTCGTTCTTCTTCTGCATTGCAAATCCAAATTTTCCCCCCACCCTCTCATTCTCTCCCTCCCAACTCGCTCTCTTCTGCACTACTTCCCCCCTCCGCCCGCTGCTGACATCATCATCACCAATCTTGTGCTTACACCATCGTCTAGGGCCACTGTGTTGGGACCCCATCAAAAATCTCTCTAAGACAAGGTCCTAGGCATGTATGGACAACAAAGATCGAGTCACTTCTAGGATCAAGACTAGCCAAGACCAACCAAGAGCCAAGACATATCACAAGCCACATTGGCCATGCAAGACCATATCATTTATTTATCTTTATTTATTTTATTTAATTATATTTCAAGGGACCTATTGGAGGTTTCCACTTTGTAATCTCTATAA
>QEOT01001684.1:227671-241620 GCA_003123785.1 Pterocarya stenoptera | reverse complement strand
AATCCAACATTTCTTCCATCATCTAACCCTAAACCCAAACCCCAAAGTGACACCTACCCATATTTGATCCTACAATCAAGGGATTACAATAACCACTCCCATATTCGACCAACCCTAGCCACCAAATCCTAATCCCACTCATCCACATCTTTTCCAAACCCTAGCCACTCATCCAAGACTCCAACCCTAGCCCATCACTTCCTAATCTCGAAATTTCCCTTAGCCACTATCCAAACCCTAGCCTATCTTCACCATACCAACCCTAATCATCATCCAAGTTGTCCCAACATCAAGGACAACCTTCAAGCTATTCCACATTGCATCAAACCCACCAAATCATCACTTAGATCACCCGAACTTATCATCTTCTCCATCACTAAACACCACACCTTCATCAACCTAGGAACCCATCATTGCCATTATACGTGCAAGGCCAAGCAAGAAGGCTTGACACTCGGTCACTATCACTACCAAGGCGAGCTCGTGGACTTAGTGTTTAAGGACAAGATCGGAGTCCCTAACATGCCGACAAGGGTAAGAACCCACTAAAGAAAGGGTTTTTTTTTTCTTCTCTCTATTTCGTTTCCCAGTATCTCTCCATTTCTAGCATGAATCATCTCGTGTGTTTTTGTGTTTCTTGGATCTACAGTTTTGTGTTTGTTGGATCTGTAGTTTTTGTATTTTTTGGTTGCTGATTTTGGGTTTTTTCTCATCCAAGAATGGTATAAACAGTAGCAAGGATTACTCTGCAACAATATTGCTTTTTTCTTTTTTTCACTTTGGAGCAGGAAAAAAAAACAAATAGCAAAAATAGAAAAGAAAAAAGTTGACATGAATGACGATTCCATTCTTGTTCATGAGCGTTAGTTGGCATAAATAGTAGCAAGGATTAAGTGACTAAACACTTGCATTGGGTCATCACTCGATCTAACAAGTTAGTCAAGGTGAATCTCAGGTTAACAACTTTCTGTTACTCGTCTGAGTTCAACAAGGGATTTTACTTAACAGATCTGATTCCTATTAGACTAGGAAGATGAAGCCTTTAGGCATTTGTGCTAGTGAACCATAGCTTAAATGGAACTGCCCCCCACCCCCGCTTCCCTCTAGGAATGGATTGAAGACCTACTTGGTGTGAGTAACTGTCAAAAAGAAAACTTCTTGAACTGGGTTTAACCTGGTGAGTTTAATTGACCATGTGAGTTTAGTTTTTAGCTAGTTCTCTACCTCTAACTGGTTGTTAATGTTACCAGAAACACAACCTTTGTGAATTTACATAGCTGTTAGTGTTATGTATTAGATGGTCAACATTTATTTTTAGCTAGATGTGAATGCATGTGCTGTATTGTATTATACACGATAAAGAGTTTCTCTAGCATTATTCATAGCAGGTTACCACGTGTTTGATACTAGCTATCGTTTGAAGGGTAGGTATTAAAGTGCTTCCTGAGTTTTAAAGATGATTATTCGAAGGGACTTGTGTGGATTATGAGTTTTTTTTTCCTTTGTTNTTGCTACTTTTGGTGCATTGAAACTACTTTACAAATTTGGGTCATTGTTTTGCTTTAAAAGAATAAAGGGATGTTCCTATAAAAAATGAATAAAGAATAAAGGGATCAGGGATGTGAATTTTCTCAGATTCAAGTAGTAGTGAGAACATTGCATACTTGAATTCTGCTCTATTTTGAACTTGGTCATGGTCGTTGCACTGGGCTAATGTCATTGGTAATTGACAGTCACATTCTATATTTCTTATTCAAGGGATTTCCTTCTTCCAATTTTGGTTGTGAAGATGCAGGTGACTAATGATTTGCACATATATGCATACATAGTGGGCAATTGCGTACTTGGATTTGTCTTTTTTGTTTTTTGCTATTGCACAACAATATGGTCGAATCTACCATGCTGTTAATGAACCAAATGAAGGAAAAAAAATTTATTTTGCATAAAAAGAGCAATGAAAGTTAATATTTACATTTAAAACTAACATGATATATCTATAGTCTAAACCAACTAAAAACTATTACAATAGATACGATCTAGTACAGATAACAACAATATACGTGCACTCTTATTCTCTACTATCTGCTTTCAAAGTACACCCCTGGAGTTGGAAACTTCAGTTCTTTCGAACTTGGTGGGTCTTCATTGGAGTTGGAGAATTCCATACCCAATGCGAGCGACTTAGGGCGCTGCATAACTTCAATGGGCTCTGTAAAAACAAAGTGTGTTCGCACCACAATTACAAATCTGTAGAAACAAACAACAGCTAGTTTGGAACCATGAATCAAGTTTATACTCTCTGTATAGTTATTCTTATTTGTATATAAACATAAACATGCACACAAATACATTTGTTAGCATACCTTTTCTTTTTTGAACCTTGGTAGCCACTTCGCAAGTTGTAGCTAAAATATTCAAAACAGTTGTAGTCAATGGACATAAGTTCCTAAATTTGATGATGGTCAGAGTTCATGACCAAGATGTTTTTTTTTTATAGGGACCAAGATTTTCAGCTCTCTATATTCAATCCAAATATTCATGAGAGACTGGTTGTTGTTGCTATATTCTTCTAGCCAACTTCTTAACTATTAGTTTAGCCAAACCAAACTTTTCAAATAACTGATCTAGCCAACTTCTTGAACTCTGGATTCGGCAGACTTCAACCACCTATTCACTGTACGATACACCAATGCTGATCAAAAAAGTTTGGGGACAAAAAAACCACTATTACGATTACAACATCATGTAACTTCAGCAGACTACAGAAATGCTGGTACTTGCCTTCGTTTTTTTCTTCTTCAGTTTTTTTTTTTTTTGCCGCTGCTCGGGGGAGTGCCGCAGATAGAATGACACCAACTCCATAAAAAAATAAAAGTTCAAGAAATATGCTGAAAAGGAAGGGGGGGACAACGATGTTGGTGATTAAACAAAAAATTTCATACCTGGGAACAATCGCGGGAATGCATAGGCTGAAAAGAAAACATATCTACTCCATCCAACACAATCCGCTCTAGTTTCTACAGTTCAAAACAATGAAGCTGTTAGTACTGCGAAATTGAAGGCATAAAAATAGCTTGAAAGAAGTTTGGTATGAAATTAAGAAATCCCTATCTAACTAGAAAGGAAGTTGCCCTTAAATAACTTGTAACTACGGTTAAAAAGCACAAAATAAAGAAATCTTTATAATGAAATGTTAGGGCCAACAAGAAAAATCAAACCAAATTTTTTCATGTATTGATTGAAGTATATCTGCCAATATGAAAAATTGATTCAGTTCACTTACAANACACAAAATAAAGAAATGTTTATAATGAAATGTTAGGGCCAACAAGAAAAATCAAACCAAATTTTTTCATGTATTGATTGAAGTATATCTGCCAATATGAAAAATTGATTCAGTTCACTTACAAAGGAGAAAGAGATGTAAAGAAAAAAATATAAAGAAATGACAAAAGAGAAAAAGATCTTGATACAGTTCACTAAAACAATAGTAAGAAGCTTAGTAGCTTACCATGGCAGTCGGACAAGTTTAGATCCGCCACATCTTGCAGCATGGACTGACGATTGTGCAGATGTTCTATGGAAAAAACAGATAACAGCAAAGTAAGCCACACTCTAAAGGCTAGTGAGACATTTACTTGACTATTAAAAATGTGTTATTAGCATACAGTCAAAAATATTTTATCAAAAAAGAAAAATCCAAGCAATGGCATTATCACCAATTTATTGTCAAAACACCATACACAATCAATAAAGCCACAACAAAAGCTTAAAAATCAAAGGGTTTTACGAATGGAAGAAGAAAAAGAATAAATGATCTCTAACCTTATGTAAAACAGCATAAAAGGACCTTGATCTGAAAGGGGCCTGTATAAATCAATGGCTACAAAGAATATCCCCTTATTCCTACAGCACAAATAACAACATTTTGTTGGTCAAGCAACATTAAAGGATAAAGCTTTTTTCGTCCATAACACACCCAACAAAGAAAGTTAAATAATAATTTTTGCTTCTACCTAATTAAAGGAAAAAGCAAAGCATTTCAGATAAAATAGCCATTGGATTTTTCCTCTAATTATAAAGCCAGCGTAGCCTATAAAAAATTTAGCAGTTAACATTTAAGAAAAGAGAAATGACGTCTCAAGTGAGGTTTGGCCATGCTAATTTCCATCCAATCTCGTCGGAATAAACAGTTAACAACAGCAGTTGAAGCTCCAAGCTGCTAACACACATTAAAGGTCCATCTGACATTAAAGGTCTATCCGCCATATACGTGTGAGTGAGATTATACCTAGCAAGGCAGAGAAGCTTGGGCTGCAAGAAGCTCTTTTTCTTCTTAAAGGTCAGGGCACACCCGACGACGATATCGTGCGACTGTGAGTGAGGGAACATGATGCCGATCGAATAGGTCTGCAAATTGAAGCTATCGGCTACCTTCCTCTCCTCCTCCTCTGGTTGGATTTCACCATTCAACCTCATAGCCACAGGAAAGGAAAAGAAACCCTAACTCCAGAGATGAAACAGGGAATTTGTAGATCCCATCTAATCTAACACAGAACAGAGACATGGACGAGAGAGAGAGAGAGAGAGAGAGAGAGAGAGAGAGAGAGCAGTTAGTGGGGTTGCCGAACACACTCGCATTGTGAGGGACGAGGGAGAAGAGTGACTCTGAGGGGTGCTTGGGAGGGAGTGCGGGGTGAGGGAGAAGAACCGTGATGTGGGCGAGAAACCGGTTCGCCACATCAGAAGAGTGTGGTGTGCGATGAAACGACCGGAGGTTGAGTATACTTTTTCTTATATATGTAGGAAGTGGTACGTGTTGGATGACCACCATGTGTGGCACAGGAAAATTGAAAAGCCACTTAATAATTAGTGTCTCCTGATCACGACCTGTCTGTTTGGGACTGCGTGCTTTCACATCTTTCAAATAGGGAGAAATGATAAATATAGTCGTGAGTGTGCAAGCGGCGTGCAGTCATTTTGATAAAAAGTGAATAAAGATAGGACCTACTTGAAAAAAAGTTAAGTTTTTAATAGCAGACCCTACTCTTTTTCAAAACGACTATATGACAATTACGCATTTTACGATTATATGTAGAATTACTCTCAAATAAAATCAGGCGTACCGCATCATATTTGACGGCCAAAAAATGTAAAAATTAGGTTCACAAGTATTCTCTGTCAATTCTTTAAATAGGGGGTTGTTTCATCCGTCAAATCTTTGACAAGTATTTCACAAGTTTCAAAATAGGGGTTGTTTCCTCTGTCAATTCTTTAAGTAGGGGTCGTTTCATCCGTCAATTCTTTAATCTTCTTTTATTTTTAAAAAATATCTCATTTTACCTAATTTTATTTTAATTTTATTATTATAATTTTTTTAAATTTTAATATAAAATAAAATAAATAATTTAATTTTTTTAAATTTTAAAATAAAAATAATATTTAAAAATATATTTTAATAATATTTTATTTAACTTATTAAATAAAAACATCATAAAATCGGACAAAGTAGTGGACAACTAAAATTTAGGTTGACAAGTATTTACCGGCTACTTCCATATACATCTATATCAAGTCAAGTCCTGTCTTTCGGCCTCAACTTTAAAAAATTGTTCCTGGCCGGTAGAAGAAACAGTTGTATATATCGATTGAACCTGTCCCTTTGTAGGTTTTTATTTTACTTTTATTTATTATTCTCATTGACTCCTTCAAAAAATTGAAATAAATAAAAAGTCAAACCAACTATTCAATTCATATTTTGCACTCATCATCCAGATCAATCCAAATTTTATTTATCAAATTATCTCATCTCATTTTATATAATTATTATAATATTTTTAAATTTTTACAGAAAATATAATAAACTATTCAACTTTTCAAATTTTAAAACAAAATTAATATTAAAAAATTATATTATAACAATATTTTATTTAATTTTTAACAATATATCTCATATCATCTCATTTAAATTGTTTAACCAAACAAAATCTTAGAATACGCCTCATCTCTTGCCGGTGGAGTGGAGACTTCAAAATCTGAAATTAGAATTGAAAGAGCAAATTGACTTATATTTTAAATTTTAAAGACATTAAGGGTCACTTAACAAGAGCACTTAGCATTTGATATATTAATATATGTAAAAGCATGTTTTCACAAATAAAGAAAATATAACTCTTACTTGGGTGTTCAAACTTTTTATGAGCCTGTTGATGTCGTGTTTTGCGGGACTGGGCAACTCTATGCCACCATCGCTCGACCTATGACTTGCACAATGACAAGGGGGGACTTCGGGGTCCGTTGGTGCTATGATGCTTCAGTTAGTATGGTGTAGAAGATGAAGATGAATAGTAGTCAAGATGAGAGTGTAAGATGATTGTGTTGGATTACCTTGTTTGTTGCTGGTAGTGTTCTATTTATACTTACCGACCTGGTCTCCACAGTAGTGGAGTGTTGCATAGCAGGAGATAATATGTTTGTGCTGTCGATTCGCTGAGCTACTCTTGTGCCGTCACCTCGTCGAGCTATGAAGTGCTCAGGGTTGCTGTGCGTTGCTTGGGTCTTGGGCAGCATTGAATGTGGCATGGCTTCTACTCTAAGCCGCATTGAATGCGGCATGCCTTCTCATTAATGCTATGTGTGAGCCACCCCAAGTTCCCTTGTTCGGTAATGAGTGCTACGTTCCTTCCCTCTCAAACCTTGCCTGCATTCCCTTGCTTGTTTCCTGATGTAAGCACATCCGACCCTGGTCTCATACCGGAGCCTTGACTCAAATGATATTGTCTGACCCAGTCCATATTACGTACCTGGGTCCTAATCCAGATCTTGTCTCTGGCCCGGCCCAACCCAGAGCTCATAGTTGGGTTGTAACCTGGGCCATGCCTTTAGCCTAAGGGATTTTCTCCCTTCACAGTACCCCAAGAGTTTTTTGCATGCTTGTGAGCTGGAAATTATAAGATTTTTTTTTTTTTTTGGTGTCTCTATGAAGATCTCTGACTTGGGCATGTAGATGGTGAACGGATGCTTGCCCGTTCACTGTTGATGCGAATCAATCTCTAACACGTAAGGAGTATGAATAATCATTAACGCCATCCTCATTAATTAAAGTTGCTTCCTGGCGTGTCAATGTTGCCTGGGATTGATTCGTTCCACACATGCGTGCAATAGGTAAACCCATTTCGTATTCACATAGCCGAGGCGTCTCTTCTAATTTTGTGCCACCGTTTCGCACATCTAGTCATTCCATTACGCTGTTTCTATTTATTTCTTCTTCCTCATTGTTTCCACTCTTTCCTCTTAGCTCTTTTCATCTCGCCCTCTTCCTTAGTTTCTCTGAAGTTCTAAACAAAAACTCTAAGTCTTCCATCTACTAAATCTTTCGTCTACTTTTACCATGACTAAACAAGACGAGAACGATGCCCGGTTTAGTTATTTCCTGGGAAGTGGTGGACGTCGGCCATGACTAGTAATGATATTCGTATGTTCTGCAGAGAGTTTCCAGTTCCTGTAGGAATCGTTCTTGAAATCCCTAGTCCTCGCATTCTGATGGTGAGGATGGTCTGTCGACAAATGTGGCTCTTTATCCTTAAATGTTTTCCATCTGACTGTGTCTACCATTTTGCAGTCTGGTACTTGACATTCTGGATTTACTGCAAGTAGCTCTAACGCAACTTAACCCTAATGCTTGGCGCTTAATTATGGCTAGTCCTGTGGCCTTTTGAATTGTTCTGAGCGGTTCAAAAGATTACCCCGATCTAACTACTCGGGAGTTTTTGTCAGTGTATTGCATCAATTGGCTTATTGGAAACATTTGCAGTTTCCAATCCCAATTCGCCGAGAGATGTTTCACTATTTTGGAGAGGCGTTATTCATCAATAAAAGATTGGCACCGGCGACTCTTCTTTGTTAGGGGCTCAGACTGGGAATGCCCGGAAGGAGAGCGCGAATACCATGAGTTCCGTGTTCAATCCGTTTGGGGTAAGGTTCCGACTACTAAATGTCTCTCCATTAAGTTATTGGAGAGAGAGGAATTCAAGATTGCTTCCTTAATGTCCTGGGTGGCTGCTCATTCAACTCTAGCGAAGTTTGATTCGTTACTGAGCGATGAGAACATTCGCCGTTATATTGTTCTCCCCCATCGTGCTCACGTGCTAGGTCAGGACTTCTTGAAGGTTCCACCTTCTCCTCCGAGAGAGAAATGCTACGCAGCCTCACCACCCGAAGGTAACTGCATGAAGCGGTCCCGAACAGAGGAAGTCGCTTCCATTCCTACTCAGTAGATGCCTACCAAGGAGATCCCTGCGAATCCCTCGCATCCCACTAAGCCAAGTGTCCCTCGTAAAGATAAGAGGAGTTCCTAGCAAGTTGCCCCCAAGGGCAGTTCTCACCAAGCTGCTCCTAAAAGAAGTTCTCATCAAGCGGCTCCGAAGAGCGGTACCGAGTTGCTCCTGACTTCAGTTTTAACCGAGATGCTCCTGATCTCAGCTCCCACCGAGTTGCTCTAGAAAACAACCTTCCTAGAGGTGATTTCTTGAGATTTCTAAAACCCTTCTTGTTTTTGTTACGTTCGTTTAAGCAAAAGATAATAGTATTTTGCCTCCTTCTAGGTCCCGCTAAGGGAGATGAGGCAGATGTTGCCATTGTTTTTTTTTTTTCTTCAGCTTTCAACCACTCGGCGTCTTGAGGTTCTGGTCTGACAGCAGGAGTTTTTCCCCCGTCTGAGGAGGTTCTGAATCAAGGGGAGGTTTCTCCAAGCGAGGCGCCAACTCCTTTTGAGGAAAGACTCGCCAAGGTTGAATCTTCCTTTGGGGAGTGTTTAACTAACTCTCCCATTTCAACCCCCTAAGCTCCCAGGTCTGACTTCCCCCTACGGCCCTTCGATTCCCATTCCAACAGTCTTCGCTTCCCCTCTTGTTTTGCCCTTAGACACAGAGGTTACTCTTGTTGGAGATGAGGGGCTAACTCCTCCTAAGACTGGGGAACCGTGCTCCGTGGAGGCTTCTGAACTGCTTGAGATTATGAAGCCGTGTTCCGAGGGGACTATGGAACCGATTCCTCCTAAAGTTCCAGTTTCCTCATCAGTGTTGAAACAGACTGCCGAGTCGGTCCCCCCAATGATCCCAGAAGTTACCCATTCTCTTCCAATCTTTCAGGTATTTGCTTCTTGCATTTTTGCTCGAACTGTTTTTCCTTCTTTTCTCCTTATTATTGTGTCTTATGCCCAGCTTCTTATTTGCTACAGGAATGCATCATTCCTCAAGTCGAGTCTTCTCCTTTGTTCCATGAAGACATCGTCATAGTGGAGGACGTTTCTTCATCCGCGAGCACTTCTCCCCATTCAGAGGCTGCTCAGGGCGAGAGTTCGGTCTAGGCTGAGGAACAACCAAATTCTTAGTTCGTCCTCCCTTAGGCTCCTTAAGTCGAAGTTCCTCATCAATGAGAGGAGGAATCCGGTTTGCCTTTCGTACATACTGAAGCCATTCTGCCATTAGTATGTATAGAACCTTCCTCCTCTTCTAGGCAAGGAAATTTGCAAGAGCCCGGGCTAGGTTATAAGAAGGCCCGGGAGGAATCTTTTGAAGCACAGGCCTAGAAGTTCAGGCCCTTTTTTGCCAATGTAAGCATTTCTCATCTGTTAACAGGTTTCCATCCTTCGTATTTTGCTAATGAATTTTATATCTTGTTGGTCTTCCAGGCTGCCAATCAACTAGCCGAGATGGCTTCTCAAGAGCAGGAGGCTCTCGAAGAAGATTTTAGAGCTTAGAGGGTGCTAAACAAGCTTACGAACCTACGAGGATAGAAATTGAGTGACGACCTCCATGCTTTGTCTGTGGAGAATGACTCCTTGAAGGGGAATACTCTGTTGTTAGAAAATTCATGCCCAACGAAAGGGGGCTAAAGAGATGGAGTGTAGGATGAAGGTAATGGCCACGGCGATTGAGCTTAAAGACAAGGAGATTTAGCTGAGAGACATGGACATTGAGATAATCCCTATAGAGATATCTTCAAAGGCCGAAGAGTTAGAATCTGAAAAGAAAGAAATTGAGGATTTCAAGTCCAATCCGATCTTCCTTCTACCGAGAGGGGAAACACCCAAGCCGAGGTTCAGAGGCTGGAGTGTGAGCTGGAGTCCGCCTAGGAAGATTTGAGGCAAAGCGAAGAAGCCATCGAGACATTGGCGAAGGAAAAGAAGCGTGCCATCAAAGTTCGATGACGGCTGTTCCACAAATATTTGAGGATAGCCAAACAACGAGATAAGATAAGGGCTTCAGCTCAGGTAATAGTTTCCCGTCTAGAGTCTTCTCTAGAAGCTGCTCGGATTTGCA
Source organism: Pterocarya stenoptera (assembly GCA_003123785.1). NCBI lineage: Eukaryota > Viridiplantae > Streptophyta > Magnoliopsida > Fagales > Juglandaceae > Pterocarya > Pterocarya stenoptera. Next base: position 231,298 of record QEOT01001684.1, on the reverse strand, counting down.
TAGACCTTGTTGAATCTTAACTTAGAAAGGCTCCCGGTCTACGTGATAAAACCTGGATTTATGGGTATAAGGAAGGTCTCAAGCGTCTTCGGGAGGTGCTACTTGAGTATCTCGAAACCGATCTTCGTACTCTAAATCTTCGAGAGCTCCCGCCAAATAAGTTTGCTTATGAGGAAATGCTAGCGTGAGGCGTAGACGACATGCCTTTAGCCTTCCATGATGCTCCTTCTTAACCTTCAACTCTTGCGTAGACGACATGCCTGGGTTTTTTTATGTAACATTGACAATTTTTGTATAAACGAATATACCTGGTATATATCTTCTATTTTATCTTCTTTTACTGCCTTCTATATTTGTTGGTTTTCCTTCTTTGAACTGTGCGTCCTGATCTTTTGTTGATAGAGATTAGACACATTATCCTTTGATTGATGGAGGTCGAGCTAGTTTCTTTTTTTGTTTGAAGGGAACCGAGGTAGGGTTCCTTTGCTTGATGTTTACTGAGCAACACTTTCTCACTGGGGTTGTTACGAGTAAGACCCTTTAGTAGGAATGGGAACCGAGTAGGTACTCTTGTATGGATGATTACCGAGTGGCACTTCTTTGCACCGATCGAGACTCCTGTCAATTCCCTACATTTGTCTGATCGTGTGCTGACTCTCATCGTATCTTTATGCAGGTGAATCTTTCGATCTTCTGCTGAATTTTTGTTGGTCCCAAGATCACTTTATCGACGTCCTCTCAGGTTTTGTCTACTTTGAATGCTACTTAATTTGCCCGAGGAGTGAGACCATCATTAATTCCCCATTAACTCCGCATGTAACTCTGTTATTAATCTTTTATGAACTTCGTGTAGCGTGATGGTTATCGTTTCTGTATTTCCAAGTTCCAAGGGACAACAGTTTCTCGTGGGAGACATATGGGAGTCTGGCGAGATCTTGGGGTAACGTGGATGGTTAGGAAGATCTCAGGAGTTATGGTGCCCCGGGATGCCAAACGCCATTCTCACCTATAAAAGTGGTTTTTCCCGTCTCTAAGGGATTCATCCAATTCTGCTTCTTTATTTGTTCAAATTCGGTGACCTCCCATGGCTTTCTCTTTTTCTTCTAGGCTTTACGAGGGGTGATGCCTTCTCCTTTGGTGTTCAGACTGTCGCTGGTTATGGCGATTTGAATATCGAGGAAATAGGTTACCAATATTTTTTGTCCTTGCACTTTTGCTTATATTGCATCGCTTGTTCCTAGCCATTTGCTCACGGTGGTCAATTGCCGGAGTTGATGTATCGGAACTCGTTGCCTGCGAGTCTTTCGGAGCAGGAACATGAGATTGGCATGATGGTGGAGTCTGAGGAGGACAGGAACAGATGGTTCAAGGTACAAATCAACTCTCTGAAGTTGATTTCATTCGTTGCTTCAACATCCGTCTGTCCCCTACGTCGTCCACCCTAGCCAACCTTGAATCCTAGTTCGTTCTCCTAGGATTTGTGTAGGGTTCCATTGGACGCTGACCTCCCCCTTTTTCTCCCCCTTTCTTTTTCGAGGAGGAAGATACCGCAATGCTGAGCGCCCTGCTCGGTATTGCGTGGGGAATGCCCAGCATGCTATTTCTACTCAGATGAAACCCGAGATCTATCGGGTAGCCTTCTTTCAGATCAAGACACCGGACTACTTGACATTCTGCTTCTACTTGGATGAAAATTGGGTCCCATTGGACGCCTTTATTCCTAAGGGATATACCATGCCAATGTTTGGACAAGAATTTTCTTTCTGTTCTTCATAGTTTATGATGATGTAATTTTCTTTTTGTAACCCTGTTTGGATAATAAAATGACTTTATGATATTTTTGTATACCTGTTTGCATGATTCCGTACTGTATTCCATTTTTGTATACCGGGTTGTACTCTTCGAAGGTCAGCAAGCCCAATCTGGGGGCTGGCTTGCATTTCAACCAACTCTTGAGTCTGATTCGTGAAGAGTCCACGCACATGGTGTTTTACCAAGCTGCAGTTTCCTCTTGTTTCGCAGCTTTCCTTTTGTTTTCCCTTCATTCAATCAAACAACTGGGCTTGTATCCTGCGAAGGCCGAGTTGCATGATTAATAAAATAATTTTGTGTACTTGGCTGTATGGTTTCTTATTTTGCCATCTTCCATTTTTGCGGCTTTTTCCTTTACAGGACTGGCTTGTGTTCCGACTGGCACCTATAGGTTGGCAGAGCCCGAGGGCCCTGCTCCCTCACCAACACATCTCATGTTGCACAAAGCTCGGCAAGTCATTGGGACTTGCGTTTGTGAATAGTTGTTAGTAGGTCAGAGCTCATGGCTCTATTCCTATGTTTTATACTTCGTGGATTGGCACTTATAGGTTGTTGAGCCTGAGGGCCCTCCTCCCTCACTAATGCGTCTCATGCTGCACGAAACTCGACAAGTCATTGGGACTTGCATTGTGAATGACTGTTAGCAGGTTAGAGCTCGTGGCTCTGTTCCTGTGCTTTATACTTTGTGGATTGACACTTATTGGTTGGCAGAGCCCAAGGGCCCTGCTCCCTCACCAACGCATCTCATGTTGCACAAAGCTCAACAAGTCATTAGGACTTGGGTTGTGAATAGCTGTTAATAGGTCAGAGCTCGTGGCTCTGTTCCTGTGCTTTATACTTCGTGGATTGAAACTTATTGGTTGGCAGAGCCCAAGGGCCCTGCTCCCTCACCAACGCATCTCATGTTGCACAAAGCTCGGCAAGTCATTAGGACTTGGGTTGTGAATAGCTATTAGCAGGTCAGAGCTCGTGGCTCTATTCCTGTGCTTTATACTTCGTGGATTGACACTTATTGGTTGGCAGAGCCTGAGGGCTCTGCTCCCTCACCAACGCATCTCATGTCGCACAAAGCTCGACAAGTCTTTGGGACTTGCATTGTGAATAGCTGTTAGCAGGTCAGAGCTCGTGGCTCTGTTCCTGTGCTTTATACTTCGTGGATTGACACTTATAGGTTGGCAGAGCCCGAGGGCCTTGCTCCCTCATCAACGCATCGTATGCAGCATCCTTGCACAAAGCTCGGCAAGTCATTGAGACTTGCGTTGTGAATAGCTATTAGCAGGTCAGAGCTCGTGGCTCTGTTCCTATGCTTTATACTTCGTGGATCGGTACTTATAGGTTGGCAGAGCTCGAAGGCTCTGCTCCCTCACCAATGCATCGTATGTCGCATCCTTGCCCAAAGCTCGATAAGTCATTGAGACTTGCGTTGTGAATAATGGTTAGCAGGTCAGAGCTCATGGCTCTGTTCCTGTGCTTTATACTTCGTGGCCGATCTAGAGATCAGGCTTGTTTGTAGGAGACACGATAATGCAACATTCGAAATTAGTCCATAAAATTTAACAAACCACAACCTTACACTGTTTGAGCCTGGCTTGGGTTTTTCATACAAAATACTTCCTTTGATGCTCAGTGTTCCATGGGTATTGCAATTCGTGTCCTTCGTTGTTCTTAAGTCGATAAGAACCAGGTTTGCCGATTGCTATTACCAAATACGACCCTTCCCATTTGGGGCCTAGTTTGCCTTCATCCTGAGTAGTAACTCCCGTTTGTTTTAAAACCATGTCCCCCACTTTGAATTTGTGGGGTTGGACCCATTTG
>QEOT01001684.1:186857-222932 GCA_003123785.1 Pterocarya stenoptera | reverse complement strand
GCAGGTCAGAGCTCGTGGCTCTGTTCCTGTGCTTTATACTTCGTGGATTGACACTTATAGGTTGGCAGAGCCCGAGGGCCTTGCTCCCTCATCAACGCATCGTATACAGCATCCTTGCACAAAGCTCGGCAAGTCATTGAGACTTGCGTTGTGAATAGCTATTAGCAGGTCAGAGCTCGTGGCTCTGTTCCTATGCTTTATACTTCGTGGATCGGTACTTATAGGTTGGCAGAGCTCGAAGGCTCTGCTCCCTCACCAATGCATCGTATGTCGCATCCTTGCCCGAAGCTCGATAAGTCATTGAGACTTGCGTTGTGAATAACGGTTAGCAGGTCAGAGCTCATGGCTCTGTTCCTGTGCTTTATACTTCGTGGCCGATCTAGAGATCGGGCTTGTTTGTAGGAGACACGATAATGCAACATTCGAAATTAGTCCATAAAATTTAACAAACCACAACCTTACACTGTTTGAGCCTGGCTTGGGTTTTTCATACAAAATACTTCCTTTGATGCTCAGTGTTCCATGGGTATTGCAATTCGTGTCCTTCGTTGTTCTTAAGTCGATAAGAACCAGGTTTGCCGATTGCTATTACCAAATAAGACCCTTCCCATTTGGGGCCTAGTTTGCCTTCATCCTGAGTAGTAACTCCCGTTTGTTTTAAAACCATGTCCCCCACTTTGAATTTGTGGGGTTGGACCCATTTGTTAAAATATTCTTGAACTCTTCGTTTGTTGGCTGCTATTCGGCTTACTACTTCCACCTGCATTTCTTCTAAGAAGTCCAAGTTTTCTCTCAATCTCTCATCGTTGCGATCTGGATCGAAATGTTGTACACGATATGTGGGCACCGCCACTTCAGCTAGTATCATGGCTTCAGTTCCATAAATGAGGGCGAAGGAAGTTTCCCCTGTAGGGGTCCTTACTGACGTTTGGTATGCCCATAGTGTGCTGGGAAGTTTTTTAGCCCATTCTCCTTTTTGGCTTCCCAGCTTTTTCTTCAAGATGTTGAGTAGTGTTTTGTTGGTTGCTTTTACTTGCCCGTTGGCTTGCGGATGTCCCGAATAAGAGTACTTAGTCTTGATTATGAGGTCTGAGCACCATTCTCGATAATGGGAGCAATCCAACTATCTTCCATTGTCTGATACGAAGCTTTGGGGGATTCCGAAGCGGCAGATTATAGATTTCCAAAGGAAATTTGTAATTTCCTGAGTAGTAATCATTGCTAGAGCTTCTGCTTCTACCCATTTTGTGAAATAATCGACTGCCACCACGACAAACTTTACTCCTTTGCCAGTAGGGAGGGGGCCAATAAGGTCCAATCCCCATTGTGCGAAGGGCCATTGGGAAGTGACTGAAGTGAGTTTTTCGGCAGGGCAATAAGGAATAGGAGCATATTCCTGGCATTTGAGACATTTTCTTGCGAACTCTTCAGCATCTCTATGAGAGTTAGGCTAATAATACCTTGCCTGAGTAGTTCGTGCCGCTAGTGCCCTTCCACCAGCGTGATTCCCACAAACTCCTTCATGTATCTCTGCTAGCACGTACTAAGCATATTCGAAGAGATACATCTTAATAGAGGTTCGGCGTAGCCTTTCTTGTATAGGACTCCTTCTACCAAAGTGAACCGAGCCGCTCGATTCCTAATTTTCTGGGACTCTTCCCGGTTATCTAAAAGGACTTCCTCTTGAAGAAATTTTAGAATGTCAGTGGCCCATTCTAGGGGCTATATGACCTCGATCTTGGATACTCGAATCCCCACTGTTGCTATGTCAATAGTCTAAATTATAACGTGATCCGGGAGTGGCACTTCTTCTTGACATGAGGCGGCGATTGCTAGTCGATTCGCTTCCTGGTTCTCTCCTCTCGGGATCTGATGGATGGAAGAGTATTGGAAGAGATCATGCTCTTCTCCTACCCGTTGGAGATACCTTTTCAAAATTTCTCTTATCGTAAGGAATTGTCCGGTTACTTGCCCTACTACTATTTGGGAATCAGCCTTTACTTCAACTTCAGTAGCTCTCAACGATCTAGCAATCGTTAGACCTGACGTAAGTGCTTCATACTCAGCTTCGTCGTTGGTGACCTTGAACCCGAGCTTGAGTGCATAGTCAAGCTTTTCTCCTGAGTCTATTATTATATGTATTCCCACTCCTCCCCTGGTCTGGCAGGATGAGCCGTCGACGTAGACCTGCCAAGGCTTACCCTGGGGCATAATGGTTATCTCCTCTGGAAAGTTTGAGAATTTAGCTACAAAGTCTGCCAATACCTGGCCCTTAACTACGGTGCGTGTTAGGTACTCTATCTCGAACTCGCTTAGCTCGATTGTCCAGTTAGTCATCCGGCCAGATGTATCAGGTTTCTGTAGTATTTTTCTCAATGGAACATCAGTTTGGACTTTTATTGGATGAGCTTTAAAATAAGGCCTTAACTGCCTGGCAGTGATTACTAATGCGAATGCTAGCATTTCTGTTTGGGGGTATCTGGCCTCTGCGCCCCGAACGGCTCTACTTATAGAATAAACGGCCTGTTGGATTCCTTCTTCTACTCGAGTCAATATGGCAGACACCACATTGGGTGATACTGCTCGGTAGGCAGTTAGATCTTCCCCTCGCATGGTTTGACTGAGCAAAGGTGGATGGGCCAAGTATTCCTTTAACATGCTAAAGGCCTTGACGCACTCTTCATCCCATTCTTGTGCTTTCCGCAGGACTTTGAAGAAAGGGAGGCACCGGTCGGTTGATTTCGCAATGAATCGACTTAGTGCAGCCATCCTCCTCACAAGCCTTTGAGCCTCATTGATTCTTCGGGGTGGGGGCATATCCACAATTGCCTTGACTTTCTCAGGATTAGCCTCGATTCTGCGTTCAGATACATTAAGCCCAAGAACTTTCCCAATTCAACTCCAAAAACACACTTCTGTGAATTGAGCTTCATTTTATATTTTCTAAGCACTGCAAAAGTTTCAAGGAGATCATCAAGGTGCTGTTCTAATTTCTTACTTTTAACCAAAAGGTCATCTACATAGACTTCCATATTTCTCCCAATCTGACTTTAAACATTCGGTTGACCAAATGTTGATACGTTGCTCCCGCATTCTTGAGACCGAATGGCATCGCTTTGTAGCAGTAAAGGCCTCGATCAGTGATAAATGCAGTTTTTTCCCTCATCATCAGGACTCATCTTGATTTGATTGTAGCTGGAGTATGTGTCCATAAGGCTGAGCAGGGTGTGCCTGGCCGTTGAGTCCACTATCAAGTCTATCCTTAGGAGGGGAAAACTATCTTTAGGATAGGCTTTGTTCAGGTCGATGAAGTCTACACACATTCTCCACTTTCCACTTGCCTTTTTGACCAATATGACATTGGAAAGCCATTCGGGATAGTGAACCTCCCGAATGAAACATGCGGCCAAAAGGCGATCCACTTCCTCTACAATAGCCGCATACTTTTCTGCACTAAATCTGTGGCGCTTTTGTTTGATCCTTTTTGCCTCAGGATAAATACTGAGGTGGTGCTTTATTATTGATACGTTGATGCCAGGCATTTCTTCATGGCACCAAGTGAACACATCTTGATGCTTAACGGGTAGTCGCTTCATAGACTGGCTCAATTCAATAGACATTTTAGACCCAATTCTCACAATTCATTCTGGCTTTTTAGGATCCATTGGTATCAAAACTAACGGCTCGTTAGGTTTCGCCCACTTCAGTGCTTCTTCGTCCCTCACTTCTTTATCTAGTTTTGTCAAAGCCGGGGATGGAGGCAAGACTGTTTCTCGTGGTCTTCCTCAAGAGTTTGTATAGTTATCGCCTTCGACTTCATTTCCCGAGTGTAACAATCTCTTGCAGTCTATTGTTCGCCACGCATTTCTCCTACTCTAGATGAGGTTGGAAATTTTACTTTCAGATGATATGTGGAGGTTACAACCTTCTTCTGATTCAAGGATGGACGTCCAAGAATCACATTGTATGAAGACGGGGCTTTTACCACCAAGAAGTCTACCAAAAGAGATGTTGTTTTGGGGGCCGTTCCCGTCAATACAGACAGAGTGATTGCTCCGACCGGCTGGATTGTGTCCCTTGTCAAGCCTTTGAGGGGTAGGTGTAGGTGACAATCGATCAGGAGCTATCCCCATTTTAGTGAATGCCTCCCAGAAGAGGACGTCGGCAGAGCTGCCGCTGTCGATCAATACTCTCCTGGTTCCATAGTTAGCAACTTTTGCTGTTACTACCAGGTTGTCATCATAGGGGCGCGACAAACCTTCTCCATCCTTTTCACTAAAAGTTATAAGATATTCCCTGGTCTGATCCCTGTTATTAAAGGATGGTTTGTAGGCGAAGAATACTTCTTCATACCTGGCCTTCCTTGCATGGGCCTTCTGTGCTGAGGAGGTCGTTCCTCCAGCGTATCCTCCAACTATGGTGTTGATTTCACCTATCCGGGGCTCTTCTCTACCCGGGTTTCTTTGATGCGGACTCTCTCTGTGTGGGTTTGTGGTTCTACTTCTGTCAGGGCTCCTATTTCTTCTGAGGGGGCTTCGATTTCTTCTGGTATCACTTCTCCTGGTAGAGTTTTGATCCCTACGACTTGGGCTATAACTCTTGCGAACAGGATCCCAGTTTCTCCAAATGGGGCTTTTGTTCTGGTCTCTCCAAGAATAGAGGCGGTAGTTACATTGTGACCCATTCCTCTCGTTTTCATATTGGTTAGCACAGATCCCTGGGTCTTCAAACTTTTTCCTTCCTCGTATAGCAATCTTCTGTATTATGTCCGCTACTCCTATGAAAGGAACAATATTTTGGGTGCAAGGAACCTCGTCTTCGCTCTTTTTGCAAATTCAAGTCCTCCTCAGTTTCAACTGTTAGGTTAGAATGTATATGAGGACCGGGTTTTCCTTGTTAGACTTGTTCCCCTTTGCCCTTAGTTTCGTAAGCCCTTTTCTTGTAGTTCCCTTGGTTTGAACCTTTATGCCGGTCATGTAACTGTCAATGTGGTTCATGAACTCCCTTAAGAGTGGCTAGGGTTTTCTGAGTGATTTCCGTCATAAAGGGGTTACGAGGTGAGACCCTTCCTAATAGTGCAACCATGGTGATTTTTTCGTCTTGGTCATCCATTGTCATTCGTTCTTTATTAAACCAAGAGAGGTATGACTTGAGGCTCTCATCATCCCTTTGTTTAACAATCAAAAGATAAGTTGCTGGTCTCCTCCTTGTTCGGTTGGCCATGAACTGTGTTACGAAAAGATGTGCCAGCTTGTTGAAGCTATCCACGGTTCGAGGCCGTAAGGAACCGAACCATGCTCGTGTTGCTCCCTTTAGAGTAAGGGGAAAAGCTTTGCATGCTACTTCATTGGGGAAACCATGGAGAGCATGTGGGTCTTGAAAGTTTCCATGTGTTCCAATGGGTCTTTTGACCCGTCATATACTTCCATCTGAGGGACTCTGAATTTTGGAGGTATAGGTACTATCATAATCTCAGCACTATGTGGCAGTTTAGCACTGGTGATTAGTTGATCTACCGTTGAGAGCTGGTCTATCTGCATGTTGACCCTACGTTGTTCTTCATTTGGGGCGATTGCATTGGGATGGAGATGGACCTCAGAGTGATGACTCTATCGATCGGACTCCGGTTCTTCGTCATCCCTTTGTAGGGTAGCATTTTCTTGCCGAAGGGCCTCCATATCCGCCATGAGCTTCCGTATTAGTTCAATCTGTTCATTGAATATCACTTCCATTACTCCAGACTATACTGTTTCACGCTGCGAGCACTGAGAGTGAGTTGTTGTTGGCATACGAAGGACAAGCTAGTTATGGGACAACAGAGATCTCATAGACGGCGCCATTGTTGTTGTCGTGTTTCGTGAGCCTGGGCAACTCTACGCCACCATCGCTCGAGCTATGACCTGCATAGTGACAAGGGGGACCTCGGAGTCAATTGGTGCTCCGATGCTTAAGTTAGTATGTTGTAGAAGATGAAGACGAATAGTAGTCAAGAGGAGAGTGTAAGATGATTGTGTTGGATTACCTTGTTTGCTGCTAGTAGTGTTCTATTCATACTTGCCGACCTGGTCTCCACGGTAGTGGAGTGTTGCATAGCAGGAGATAATATCCTTGTGCTGTTGATTCGCCGAGCTACCCTTGTGTCGTCACCTCATCGAGCTATGAAGTGCTCAAGGTTGCTGTACGTTGCTCGAGTCTTAGGCTGCATTGAATGCGGCAGACCTTCTGCTCTAGCCGCATTGAATGCGGCATGCCTTTTCATTAATGCTATGTGTGAGTTGCCACAAGTTCCCTCATCTGATAATGAGTTCTACGTTCCTTCCCTCTCAAGCCTTGCCTGCATTCCCTTTCTTGTTTCTTGATGTAAGCACAATCCTACCCGGGTCTCATACCCGAGCCTTGACTCAAATGATATTGTCTGACCCAGTCCATATTATGTACCTAGGCCGAATCTAGACCTTGTCTCCGGCCCGGCCCAACCCAGAGCTCATATCTGGGTTGTAACCTGGGCCCTGCCTTTAGCCCAATATAAGGGATTTTCTCCCTTCACAGAGCCTTTAAAGAAACCCAACACAAAAAAAAAGAGACTAAAAAAACGTAGATATTTCTTAACTGTACATGCTATTGCTTAGGCATGTACACACATCATGTACATGGGAAAGGGAAAGGGAAGGTGGGTTGTATGGAGCTAGCACTCATGTTGATGGCACACTCCACACTTGCCAACATGAAACAAAACCTGTCGTATAAATTCGGTCCCGTTTGATTATGCGGTCCAGATGAGATGAGATATTTTAAATAGTAATAAAATTTTTAAGTTAAAATGAGATGAAATAATTTGTAAAAAAAAATGTGTGTTTAGATAGTGAGATAAGATGAGATAATTTTTAATTTTTGGGATTTGAAAAAAAGTGTGGGTCTGATGATTAGAGAGTCGAAAACTGCATTGTTCATGCACTGCTCATTGTCAATTTTTATTGTTCATATACTGTTCATGTCGGTTTTGTACTGTTTATGCACTGTTCACTATCAGTATTCACTGTTCACTATTATTTATTTAAGTAGATATTTTTTAAATTTAGAAATGAAATATAGTGTGTTTGGATAGTAAAAACTAATGTACGGTACAAATGAGATGTTTTAACTAACCTAACGTGGCGTTTATGTCTAAAAATGCTATCTTTGCAAATAACTTTTAGTATGTTTGAATTCTAACATTATAATTATAATAAAAATAAATAAGGTCTAAACGCAATACTCAGTTCCAGTGTAAATTACTTTGCCTCCATATGTAAATTAAATGTTTGAACAATATTAAAGATGACTTCACGTTCAAACTACTTAATTAATTGGCTCCAAAAAAAAAAGAAAAAACTACTTAATTGCCATCGTAATCACAGTACGTAGTGGACCTTATTCACATTGCCACTACAAACAGAAGCATGATCAGAATCGTTTAAAGATTCATCGAATTCACGCACTCTTCTTTTTGAGACTATCTTCCTTGGCCTTCTCTTGAACCTGCTTTGTCCATCCTCTAATTCCATTCTATTATCATCTTCTTCTTTTTCTCTAACAAAAGCCAGAAATGATTGAATTGGTGTAGATTGCGATTGTGAACTCTGTCCAGAACGCCTCATGTACTGGCGGACCATCTTGACGATATACAAAACCAGAGCAAGCAAGCAAGCTGACCCACAGAGTAGAAAGAGTCCCCAAAAGCTTTTAAGCGGAAGGCGATCTACGTCTTGCTTTGCACCTTCTAAGCTGCAAGCTTTTCTTGTAAGCCACTTGTCATGAATCTTTTGTAATTCCCCATTCTCAGACAGTTTCAAGATGGCTGTTGACAGGTCAACGGCCAGTGGCGACTCCCTTGGAAACGCCTATTCAATCAGAAATGTATATCAAATGTTGTATGCTATCCATTTCTAATCAATCTCAAGTAAATCAGTCCGAGCCTAATTATATATATATATATATATAGCTAAGTTCTGATCGCATAAGAATGCACTAATGTCGAATGCCTTAAAGAAAATCATAGATGAGCAAGAAAAGATGCAGACATGGTTTTGTCCTCAGCGTTGTTTCAAAGGTGTGATTATGCACAAATGCTAATTAAGATGGAGGATGCCGGCCTCTCTATGTTTCATTTGGTTCGCATTCGTATACTGTTTGAAATCAAGCAAGCATTCCTGCTCTATGTTTTCAATGCGCTGCACGAGTAGCTCCATATATGGTCAGTGAAAGAACCACACAAGCATTTCATAGATATATAGTCGGTAAGAAACAGACTTCTCAAAATTGAACTGTTTAGCTCCGTATCTTCTGGAATTGCCTTTCTTTAGTTTTCATCGCTTTCAGTGCCTAGAGTTGCTACATGGCAGCGGCAGCCGCCCCTCTGGTCTCTTTCCCACCAGTGGGGAATCCTATTACAACTATATCCTATCCCCAGGCGGTTTCAAAGTCCTCTTCTTCTTCCACTTTCAAACTGCCTATGCGTTTTCCTTTGGATGTTGATGGCCAACTGGGTTTTGTTTTCTGAGAGCAGAGATGACTAGGACTGTGGAGGATTCCCTTCATGCCCTAGTCTTGAAATTTCTACGATCGCATCCTTTCATTGATACCATTCGGCTTGTAGTGCTTAAGACGTGGGGCTTGTTGGAGATCCCTATCATCAGTTTCATGGATGCTCACCATGTATTCATTAAGTTGAATTCCGAACGGGATTTTATCCATGCATGGGTGAGGGAAGGGTGAATTATTGACCGGTGCACCTTTCGGTTGTTCCACTGGACGAAAGAGTTTGATCTTAAGAGTGAACCCACTTCGGCTCCCAAATGGATTTTCTTACCAGGCCTTCGATTGCATTTGTATAGGATTGATTATCTGCAGATTTTGGCATTGAGGTTCAGGAGGTTCTTGGGTACTGATAATGTGACTATTAACAAGACTCGTGCTTCGGGTGCAAGATTATGAGTAGAGGTTGATCTCCTTGAGGAACCAATACAGGGATTCCCTATAGTTGTCTCGGCTCATAATAAAATTTGGCAAGAGGTGTGTTATTAGAAGTAGGGTTCATATTGTATGCGATGTCGCCGTCAAGCCCATACAAAGGTAGTATGTCGTGTTGGGGTGAAAAAGCAACAATGAGATTATCGTGTGGCTCCGTGGAAAGTAAAGCAAGATACCAAAGAGGAATGGCAAGTTGTACAGGTGGGGCCTAGTGGGGAGAAGGAGGATCAACGGGTTGAAGTGAGCCCTAGTGTTCCAGAGCAACTGGCTATTGTAGAGGAGCCTCCTGAGGTCCTTAGTCAAGATCCAGTAGTGCAAGTATGGGAGGAACCTTCGACTGGTGGATTGGTGGAGTGCACTAGGGATGTGGAGTTTGTTTCATAACTCAAAGGAAAGGGGGTTGTTGGTTGTGACTCGGTGCTGTGTGAAGAGGTGCAGTGTGAGGAGGTGCTATGTGAGGATGTATAGGTTTTGGTGCAAGCAGGATCAAATGATATGCAAAAGGAGTCTCTCGGTAACCATGAAAGTGTTGATTTGCAGATGGTTTTGATTAAACCTTTAGAGAGGAACTGGGAGGTTGAGGGTGATATCACCATGTAGGAGGGAGCCTCGTTGGTTCGACAGTTTGCATAGGGTCACCAGGATTTGGTTTTTGAAATGCTAGCATTGGAAAATACTATCACAGCGGCTGTGGTAAATGACGCATACAGTTCGGGTCAGGAAGAAAGTGAATCATGTCATAATTTGGCCAAAGAGAAAGGTTATGGTTTGGATTTAGATTTAAACAATCCGATGCCTTGTTTGAAGAAATCAGTGAGCCAGGAATTGCGTCATCTTGATGGGTTAGTTCTTGTCCTGCAAAACGGAATTTATGATTAAGAAGCTTATGGTGTGGAATGTGCGTGGATTGCGTACATCCAAAAGAAGATTAAAACGTTTGGTTAAAGATTTTAGCCCTCCTGTTTTGGCAATTTCTAAACCTTTTGCTGAAGAGCTTTCTATGGATTTCTAGGCCCGGTTTCTTGGTTTTCCTTCTTATTGCTCTAATGAAGCAATGGGGGGGGGGTAAGCTTTGGGTGTTCTGGAATGTTGATTTAATTTTTGAAGTGCAAAGCATGTCTGACCAATTTATTCATGGGTGTTTTATAAAGGAAGACAAGTGGATCTATGTGTCGTTTGTGTATGCTAAGTGCTCACAAGTGGAACGTAGAGAACTTTGGCAGGATATTGAAGATGCTCAAATGGATGATGCTTCCTGGATTGTAGTGGGTGACTTTAATGCCATTCGAGAAGATGGTGAGTGGATGGGTGGAAACCCAAGGCCTTTATCGGCTAATGTTGAATTTAACTCTTGCATCCATAATTGTGGGCTTGTTGAGATTGGTTTTAGTGGCTGTAGAATATCATGGTGTAATGGTCATAAAGGTACGTCCAGGTGCTAGGCATGCTTGGATCGGGCTCTATCGAATACTGCCTTATTCCAATGGTTTCCGAAAGTTCATCTTGAATTTCTTAATCGTAAGTCCTCAGATCATTGCTCTATTTTGATCTGATTTAATAAGGAAGTGAATTCTTATGGTCCTTCTCCGTTTCGCTTTCAAAGTATGTGGTGTGCACATGAGAATTTTAAGAAGTGCATGGAGGATGTTTGGAGGGAAGAGGTATATGGAACGGGGCTATTCCGGTTGGCTGCCGAGCTTAAGAGGCTTAAAATGACTCTGCGAACATGGAATAAGGAGGTTTTTGGCCGAGTGGATCAGTCCATCAAAGCTTTAGAAGAACGCATGGAGTTTCTTGAATTCAAGCTTCAAGATGGTTTCCAGTCTGAATTGTAGCATGATTATTTATGTACTAAGGCTGAATTGGAGGTATGGGAAAATAGAGAGGAACTAAGATTAGTGCAGCAGGCAAAAAGGAAATGTCTTGAGGAAGGAGATAGCAACACAATTTTTTCATGCCTTTGTAAATCAACGCAGGAGAACATCAGCTATTTCAAAAATGACCTTTCCTAACTGGGTTGGTTTGGATTCACTAGAAATAGTTCACAATGAGGTAGTTCACTATTTTCAGAAGTTCCTCACGGGAGAGGGGCTAATGTGTGGCCAGATTTAAATGGTCTAATATCTTCAGTGGTGACTAATGAGTGAATAATTCTCTTTATTAAGAACCTTCCGAGGAGGAGGTTTGGAGGGCTTTATCTTCAATTCCAAAAAAATAGTAGCCCTGGGCCTGACAGCTTCGGTTTAGTTTTCTATCTAGAGTGTTGGGAAATAGTTAAAAGGGATGTTGTTGAAGCTGCTCAGGATTTCTTTATAGGTACTCATCTGCCAAGGTTTTATTCAACATCTTTTATTGTTCTCATTCCTAAAGTGTAGGACCCTTAGAGCTTTGACAAGTTTAGGCCTATTAGCCTGTGTAGTGTTGCCTATAAAATTTTTTCTAAGATCCTTGTGAACCGCTTGGCTAGTTTGCTTCCTCAAATGATCTCTTGGGAACAAGGTGCTTTTGTTCTGGGACATAGTATTTTTGAGAATATCACGCTAGTGCAAGAAATTTTTCATTCTCTTCATCGCAAGAGCAATGGAGGTAATGTAATGTTGAAGATTGATATAGCAAAGGCATATGATCGTGTTGATTGGTCTTTCTTATGCTCGGTCCTGAAGGGATTTGGCTTGTCTGAAAGGTTTTGTGGTTTGGTGGGGTTTTGTATGAAGTCCCCTTGATTTTCGATGATGATGAATGGAACATACAAATGTTTTTTCAAACCTTCTCAGGATCTATGTCAAGGGGATCCTCTTTCTCCATATTTGTTTATCATCATGCAGAAAGTTCTCACTCGTTTATTGCGAAAGGATTTTGAAGAAGGAAAAATTGGTTCTTATTATCATCCTCGAGGAGCCCCTTTAGTGTCTCATCTTCTCTATGCTGATGATCTTCTTATTTTTGCCAATGGGGAGAAAAGATCCATTAAAATGCTATTACAGGCGTTGGAAAAATACTCTACTTGGTTTGGACAGTTAATTAACAAGGAAAAATCGGCTCTTTTTTGGTCCAAGAAGATTAATTTTTCTAGGAAGTGTGGCTTTCTTAGAATGACAAGATTTATGGAGGGTTTTTTTCCCACTACTTACTTGGGGGTGCCATTGGTGATGGGGCATCTTACGGCTAGAGCTTCAGAACATTTGGTGACTAAAATTCGTAAATTAAAAATTTGGTAACATTTGGTGGAAATTAAAAATTCTATCTCAAGGTGGTCGTCTCACTTTGCTTAGACATGTGTTGTCTTGTATGGCGACACATCTTTTGGCAGTGCTTAATATGCCTAAGGTTCTCCTTACTAAGCTCAATTCTATTCTCTCAACTTTCTTTTGAGGTGAGTATAACGGAAAAGCTAAAAAGAAGTGGGTTTCTTGGTCTGCTATTTGTAAACCGATCAAGGAAGGAGGCTTAGGAATTCAGGACTTTAATGAAGTTCAGCAGGCCATGCATATGAGATTTGCTTGGCGTCTTCTAACGTTAGACAATCTTTGGACCCATTTTTTCCTAGCTAAGTACGTGAAAGAAGGCAATCTTGTTTTGGCGGCTTCATGTGTAAGTGGTTCACGATTTTGGAGATCTATTATGCAGGTTTATCTAGAGGTTTATGATCATTCCAAGGTGCGGGTCAGGGAATGAGAGTCTCTTTTTGGCGTGAACAATGGCTGTCGAGTGGACCTCTAAATGTTGATGTTCATAGTATTACAAATCCTAGTCTCCAAGTCAGGGACCTCTAGGTTGGAAATGTTTGGGATGAATTTGCTCAAGTGAATTTAATTGGAGAAAATAGAGCTCTTGAGGTGATATGTTCGGTGGTGGCAGGAAAGGAGGGGTCGGATGTTTACATTTGGGAATCGAATCGGGATGGACACTTTTCCACGGCATCCGCCTGGGATACCATATGGATTCAAAGTGAGGACTTTCCATGGAAGGATTGGTTCAAGCATAAACTCCTTCCCATATGAGTGGATGTTTGTGTTTGGAAGGCATGGCTCAGGTGCCTCCCAGTGGATGCTCGAATTATATCTATGGGTATCAACCTTGCCTCTTGTTGTGATTGTTGTACGAATGGAAGTTCTAAAACTTTGGATCATGTTCTATGTTCTAGACATATTACTATAGTAGTTTGGCGGAAGCCTCGACAGCCTTAGGTGTTCCGTGCATGGCATCTTCATCATGGTGCACATGCATTTCCTGTTGGTTTAGCTGTGCTAAACATTCATCCCAATGTGGCGTCCTTGTAGGCCTACTTCCATGTCTGGTTACTTGGAGGTTGTGGGAAAGACGGTGTAAGGCTACAATGGAGTCGGCTTATGAATCGGTAGAGGAAGTTTGGCTTGTGGTTAAGTTTTGGCTCAGCCAAATCTCTGAGAATATGTCTAAGTGCAAGAGGCTTTCTTCAAGAGATTATGAGATTCATAGTGATATTAATGTGCCTACCAAGCATGTTTTTATGAGCCAACCTTGTGCGGTGGTGTGGAGTAAACTAGCGGTAGGGTGGGTGAAGTTAAATGTTGACGGGAGTAGTAGGGGAAACCTGGGATCTTGTGGAGGGGGTGGAGTGATTAGGGATCATTGGGGGAATGTCAAGGCTGCCTTCTCGGAACATCTGGGTTTTGGCACTAATAATGCGGCTGACCTAAGGGCCCTAGTGAGAGGCATCGCGGTTTGCAAAGAGTTTGGCTTTAATCATGTGGAGATAGAGTGTGACTCTGCGTTACTTGTTTATTGGTTGACTTCGGGTGCCTGCAATGTGTGGTATCTTTGGGACTATTGGGAGTTGTTGCTTGAAAGTCTTAAAGGCATGGTTTATTCTATTTCACATATCTTCTGTGAGGGCAACCAAGCTGCTAACTTCTTTGCTCGTCAAGGAGAATCTGGGATCACGAGGACGTATGGAGGTTCTGAGTTATTATCTCGCGGTGTGAGGGGCATGATTCGATTGGATAAGATTGGTCTTCCTTCTATAAGATTTTAAGTGGTGAATATTTTGACTTGTTTACTTAGATGTTTTTTTTATATACCACCAAAGTCAGAAAAAAACTAATGAGATCGAAAGGAAAGATACTCACAAAACCCCACCCCATTTTGGTGAACTCTTGACCTACTATGCTAAACTCGCATCTGGTGGACAGGAAGAGCTCCATATATGTACGCATGTCAACAATTGCAGAGACCCCACCCTTCTGAGGACCATCCTTCAAGGCTCTCTCATATTCTTCTGCCGAGTTGAGAGGAACAAGTCTGGACTTCTGTATGTGGTACTCTTCTGTTAAATAACTGTCAATAAACGAACCATTCCGGTAACCAATGGGATCATTGCTTGTTGCTAAACTTTCGATCCCTTTGATGGGGGAAGAAAGATGTTCCACCGTAAGGATTGAGGTCAGACTTGCAGTGTAACTCGAAGTCAGTATGAGAACCGCAAATAGCCATATGATAAGCACTAACCGACCGAGGGTGCTGTCAACCTTTTCTCCTATGTAAAGCAGGAAATTTATAAGGAGCAATATTGGAGTAAATTCTTGTGCTGTAAGATGCTCTAAATCTGCAATTAATTAGTGAAGATAAGCTAGAAGATTTGACTTACTATGAGTAAAAAACATGGTTGAAAAGCTAAACCTGCAAAGTGATGCCCGAGATAATTAGCAATTAGATAGGGGATTAGATCAAGATTAAAGATCTGTATATTGGGCCAAAATAAAGGAAATTAAAAATTAAGAACAGTACTTGAGGATCTACTAAATAAACGTGATAAAATAATTAGTTAAGACTTGCAGTACTATTTCATCTCATTTTATTTCATCATTATAATTTTTTTAAATTTTCACCTAAAATACAATAAACAATTCAACTTTTTCAAATCTCAAAACAATAATAATATTAGAAAATAATATTATATCAATATTTTATTTAATTTTTAATTTTCATCTTAACTCATCTCATCTTAATTTAACTCATTATTCAAACCTCCTCATGTTAGTTTCTACCAAACCGTGGTTCACATCACCTTCTTTTATTATCCCTCCATTTTTAGGGATCATACCGAGTCTTCCTCCTGCAAAATTCACTTAAAACACTTTGAATTAAACGCGCCCAAGACGGTTTCCCATCTATATATTTTCCCTTGGCCAAACTCCTCAACACACAGCAAACCCCTCCACCAACAACTGAGAAACCCAACCTCTGTTTCCTATAAACAAATTGAGCCCAGCCAGCCAGTTCTCAACCGCCTGTCCCTCTCATTCAGTAAGCCACACACAAAATGATGTTTTAAAAAAAGCAGTAGTTACAGAAATGTTATATTTGTTAGGGACTCACCATACGGTCGTGACAAATTGTTTTCTAGGACGACCCTGGAAATCATCATTTGTCCTGCGCTCCAGAACCCAAACAACTGCTCCAACAACAAGGAAAAATATACCTGTGGCGCTCCACATCATCGGAGTAAATGGTCTCAGAAAAGCCCAAGCACTAGAGTTCAACTTCCGAACTGGAGCAACTACGACTAGCCCGGACTCGATGTATGGCTGTGTAAAATCCACCATCTTTATCCGATTGGTGGTAATTGTAATGTCGCCAACTGCAGCATCAAATTCCTACGAACATGCAAGATGAAAACCAGTGAACTAGGAGTATAAAAAAGTTAAAACTCTACCAAGTGTAATAAACTAGGAAACTGATCGTACTTACCCCCGTTGTGATCTTGTATAGAAGATCCGTCTTTATTGGATTGTTATGTCCATCTCCGAATGGAATAAATTTATACGGGAGTGCATACGGCAATAATTCAACTGCAGCATTGAATACATCAATGCAATATCCATGAAAGATATCTGAGCTACCAACTCGTAAGACAAATTGACCGAAACTGACAAGGTTTGGTACTCCAACTCGCAGTTGCCTTCCGTTGCTTGAGAATACCCACCCACGAGGCTTTTGGGTTGTCTGTCCAGGCCATATTACTCCATAAAGATGTTCCGAAGCGGTTCCTGTGTTGAGCTTTTCTGGAGGCACAACAGATAAACGGGAAGAATTGGACCAATAACCGATTGTCCTCATCCCTTTGCCAACGACATTGATGACTTCATAAGCAGGATGCACGAGATTCCCATTTGGAGTGAACTTGATTTGGCCTGTTACGCCAGTTATGTTAACCAGCAATATGCTATTAAGCAAATGATTCCCTTCATCAAAGATGCTCATGTTATCAAAATGCAAGTTCCCTCCACGAAACTCGCTTAAACTCGGATCATTTGAAAATGAAATGTTCTCCCTCTGATTTAAGAAAGCGTCAAGTGCCTGCGCAAGAAGCATAGCAGTGTCGTAGGCATAAAGACCATAACTATTTAGTCCAAAAAGACCATTATCCGACTTTGCAGCAGTTAAGTTGCTCCATCTAGAAACAAATTTCCTTTTGAGTTCTGAATCCGGAGTGTGCATACGCAACGTAAGAACCCCCTGAATACTGTCCATTGCTGTAGAAGGGAGGGAAGACTCTGTGTCAAGTACTGTAGAGAGCCAATCAGTAGCTATCCACGCATATCCACTTCCCATCATCCCCATATCCCATGCCGCATCAAGCACCTCTAGACCCCAGGTAGCATAAATATGGAGGACAATAACCCGAGACTCCATCAAAGCCACCTTAAACAGTGTCTTGGTGATGTCTTCCCGGCTTAGTTTGGGGTTCAGAGGTGCTTTGTATGAGATTTTACAGCGATTATCAGCTAGCTTGTCCCCCAATGCAGCAACCCCATTCCTGCCATGATCATCATCAACATAGATTGCTATGACATCTTGCCATTCGTAGTATCGTACAATATCTGCAACTGTAGCCATTTGGAAGAGATCACTTTGCGTTGTTCGAACAAAGTAAGGGAACTGAAGTGAATTCAGAGTGGGGTCCGTTGCTGCAAAGGATAATAGAGGGACTTGGAGCTCATTCGCAATATGTGAAACTACATGAGCCATTACTGAGTGCTGGGGACCAATTATGGCCACTGTATCATTCTCCATAAACCGTAAAGCTGTGAAAGGAAAAAAAAAAATATAGTTATATATATATTGTAGTCTATATAAGATTCTATAATTTGACTAGTGGAATTAACAAACGTGCAAGAGATTTTACAGAGGATGTACCCTCAACAATTCCGAGAAATCCGCCAGATAGTTTGGTATCCTGCATCGCGAGTTTCAGCTTTGTTCCACTTAGAACAACTGGATTGGAATTGACATCTTCTACTGCAGCTTCTAGCGCAACTTTTGCCACTTTGCCAATGGAAGAATTGAAGGACAAAATAGCCCCAATGTTGACAACATCGGGTCTTTTAGAAACACTAGTACCAGTGGTGATTAAAAGCCAATTGTAGAACAGCATAAACAGAATCCACAATATATTCATGGTGGATTGCACTGCAAAGACACCAAACAACATCCTAGTCATAAATGAAGAAAATTAGAGGAGAAACACTATGTTAGAAAGGTCCTACATACAGGCCATGCTTCCTACCAAAATTATGTTAAAAAGCTACCGACACAAATATATAATATATATATATATATATTATATTTTGGACATATGAGGCCATGAAGAAAACTAATGGAAACATGACTACTTGCTCTTTCAAGAATAGTACTTACCCCTGCACATGAGTTGTTTACAAGCTATGAAACTGAATGTTGTTCTATACTTAGATGTGTGTGGATATATATAAAAAACCTATATAGACTTCAAAAGCCAAAGGCAAATACAATCAAGCAGGTAGGGGCGCCAGGGTGACTCACATTATAAGTCTATACCAGACGAGTTGGATTCAGATTATATTCATGAAACACGGGGCCGGGAAACAAGAACTACGTGCCCATTGATCTGGACGGCTGCCGGTATGAATGAGGTTCCTGGCCATTAATTAAATGGGAAGTTGACGTGGCATGTTATTTATTAAAAAAATTTGAAATTTCTGAGTCTGAAGCTCAGTACCCATTTGTACGTCGTCTTGTCCAAAATTTTACCATAGATCACGCAGAGCTCTACAACTCCCGACCCCCACAGTGCCCCACCCACATCAGGTGACTCTCTCTCTCGACTTGAAATCTGACAGAAAATGGATGCTACCTGGAGACTCGACATTGGAGGCGCATTGGCCATGCATGACGGCGATGCATGTTGTGACAGGAGGGCATTTAATTGGTGAGATGCACAATGTCAAGGGAGAAAGGGATGCGGCACCNAAAAAAAAAAAAAAAAAAAAAAATGAAAACAATGGATTTAGCTCTTGTTTTTGTTTCACCTTCATATGCTGGTGCCGAAGATAATGCGGTTTTGGACAAACCCAAAAGCCATTTTCCAAAGAAAAGGCATTTAAGAGAGAGAGAGAGAGAGAGTTCTGTGTGTTGGGGTGGAGACTAGTTTTGGAGCTGAAAATCGCGAAATAGAGAGTTGACTTGATTGTCACTAGAGCGAAGCTCAACCTGTGAGTTCGCTCGAGGTGCCCTCGATAGTGGGCTCGGGCAAAACTCAACTCGTGAGTTCGCTCAAGTCTTGTGCGACAGTGAGCTTAAGTGAGACATAAACCCTAATGTTCGCTCGGGCCAATGATCATTGGTTGTTCGCTTGAAGCGCGCTCGACACTCCGCTCGAGCCAAATAAGTATTTTTGTCAGATTAGAGTTTCCAACTCCGTTTACTATAAATATGTAATATTTGACTTATTGTGTACGTTTTTTAGCATATTTTTCAGGAAGAATAATAGTCAAGTGAGTGCATATTGTGTGAGAGAGTAAAAGCATTAGAGAGAGTGAGTTGAGATTGAGTGATTGTAATCTCCTCTGGTTAATATGATTTTTATAGTTTTGCGGACGTAGACAAGTTGCCGAACCACGTTTATTGTTTGTTGTGTTTGCTTGATCATGTGCTTGCTTTATTTGTTTTCCATCGTTGGTGTAAGTCTGTTTTGCACAACAACTAGTATCAAGAGTGAAGGTCAGATCTGAAGGAGAACGATGGCTAGAGACAAAGTGAAATCACCCAGGATTGAGAAGTTCGACGGCACTGATTTTGGGTACTAGAAGATACAGATCGATGACTATCTCTATGGAAAGAGACTTCATCTTCCAATGTTGGGAAAGAAGTCGAAGAGCATGGATGATGTTGAGTGGACCCTGTTAGATTGATAGGTTCTGGAGATTGTTCGGCTGACTTTGTCCAGAATAGTGGCACACTATGTCAGTAAGGAGAGAACCATGGCGGATCTCATGGTGGCTTTGTCAGGTATGTATGAAAAGCTGTTGGAAAATAACAAAGTGCACTTGATGAATAAATTGTTCAATCTGAGGATGTTAGAAGGTATATTTGTTGCCCAACACTTGAATGAATTCAATACGATCATAAATTAATTGTCTTCTGTAGAAATTGAGTTGGATGATGAGATCAGAGCGTTGATTCTATTGGCATCGCTGTCAAATAGTTGGAAGGCCATGAGGATACCTGTGAGTAGTTCAACCAGCATGATGAAACTGAACTACGATGACATACGTGACATGATCCTTACTGAAGAGGTACATAGAAGAGACTCGGGTGAGTTCTCAGGTTCAGGATTGGCCCTAAATGTTGACAATCAGGACAAAGAGCATGACAGGCCAAGTTCCAAGAGCAGGGGGAAGAGCAAGACGAGATCTGGGCAACAGATCACATGCTGGAGTTGTGGCAAGCTGGTTTACATTAAGAGAAACTGCAGGAATCAAGAAAGTTGCGAGGATGATGTTGTGAATGTAGTAGCTAAAGAAATACATGATGCCCTAACTCTTGCAGTGCACAACCGGATTGATGATTGTGCGTTGGATTCAAGGGTTTCGTTCCATAGCACCTCACATCGAGAGATCATGCAAAACTATGTTGTTGGTGATTTTGAGAAGATGTACATGATTGGTAGAGAGGCACTGGATGTAGTGAGAGTGGGTGATGTGCACATCACACTTCCAAGCAGAGGCGTGTAGACTTTACAACAGGTCATACATGTTCCAAAATCTGAAGAAAAACTTGATCTCTGTGGGACAGCTTGATGACAATAGTTATGCAGTAGCATTCTCTGGATGAGTTTGGGAGATCACTAAGGATGCGTTGGTCTTAGCGTATGGTAAGAGATCTAACTCTTTGTATCAGGGTCCAGTGATGTGTAGGGAAATACAAGAGTGAAAAAAGTAGGCTTGATTACGCTAAACATATAAGGAAGCCAAAAGAAGTTAGTTTTGTCATTCCTCATGTAGCCTGGGGAACTTGACTGAAGTTGCCAAGATCGATTCGAGACCAAATACTCCTAGTTAAGTGGGAGCTGTGAATTGCCTAGTGGATGTGTTGACTAAGGGCGATGTACACGGGAGACTAAAGTCGGGCTTGAGGTCAGTTTGTTTTCTGACTTGAAGACAGAAGCTGTGAGCTGCAGATATGATAGGGCTTGGCTGGAAACAGTGTCTGGCATATGAAGACCCAGTTTTCAAGTGGGAGATTGTTGGGTTGGAGACGAGTTTTGGAGCTAAAAATTGAGAAACAGAGAGTTCGCTTGACTGTTGCTCGACCTAGCGCTTGAGTGAAGCTCAACCCTTGAGTTTGCTTGACAGTGGGCTCAAGTGAAGCTTAACCAATGAATTCGCTTGAGTCTCGTGCGACAATGGTGCTCGAGCGAGACACAAGTCCTAGTGTTCGCTTGAACCACACTTGACACCCCACTTTAGCCAATGATCATTGGTTGTTCGCTCGACACATCGCTAGAGCGAAATACGTATTTTTGCCATATTAGGGTTTCTAGCGCCATTTATTATAAATATGTAATATTTGACTTATTGTGTACATTTTTTAGCATATTTTTCAGAAAGATCAACAATAGTCAAGTGAGTGTATATTGTGCGAGAGAGTGAAATTAGCCTTAGAGAAAGTGAGTTGAGATTGAGTGATTATAATCTCATTTGGTTAATAAGATTTCTGCAACTCTATGGACGTAGGTAAGTTGCCGAACCATGTAAATTGTATGTGTGTTTGCTTGATCGTATACTTGCTTTATTTGTTTGCCATCATTGATGTGAGTGTGTTTTGCACAACACTGTGTGGGGGAAACTTGTGGATTAGAGAGAGAGGAAGGGAGGGAGAAGCTTGCCTAAGATGAATGGAGCATGGTGGAAGGCACTCTTTGCTTGTGAAAACTTTCTTGTCTCAAAAATTTAAATTGATTAGAAGAGATAGTTTTAATTATTTTAATATTATGTTCTTAACACTCTCTCACATGTGTGGGCTAGACTATCTTCAATAAGTGATCCAATAAATAAAATATTTAATTAAATAAGATAAAATATTGAGTAGGGATTCAGATTCAAAAACCCTGTTACGGTACAAGAAGAAAGTAAAGGACCAATATTCTTATTTTTATTATAAGAAATCTCACTATATTACAGAGTCTTGGATATACTATTACAAGCAATAAATTATGAGTTGTGCAAGAAAGGAAATATGAGAGGCTATACTCGGAAAGTATTCGTTAGAGATGATTTTTAGGAGATAATTAATCTTTGTGCAACGGTGAAGAGGAGTGGTACGTACCGTGATAATCTTGGTTAGGAAAGAATAATGTGCCGTTTGAAGACTCAGTTTGATCGAGACTAGCTTGTAATTTCAATAGCGGGAGTAGCAGAAGTTCTAGCGGGTATATACTTGGCAGATTTCTGGGCAAAATCATGTACAATGGAGGTAAATCCGTAGTAAGACTACCATTTTCCTAATAAAAAGGGCTACCATGTGAATTAGACTATTTTATATCCGTTGGAGATTAATAATTTTCAAAGCGAAAGATAAATTACTCCGCACTGGAAAAATACAATATTATAATAACCTCTCTCGAAGGATAGTTGTTCCATCTGTTGGAGACCACATTTTATGAAACAAATTAAAACTCTCACCTTGGGGCTTACTCTTGTGGAAAAATTAAAAGTTGCAAGAAAAGAAAAGATCAAAAGTGAAATGAAAACTTTAATTAATTACCAACCTTGATTGGCGGAGAGAGATGCAGTACTGAGCCTTCACTTGTTATGTGCAGTGCTGTTCAATGCTGTATGCATAAGCAAGCTAGCTAGCATGGAGTTAGCCAGCAATGTCGTGTTTTAGATCAGATGATCACATGCATACTTCGTATATTTGAATGTATGGTTATTGTTTTATAAATAATTGGACGACAGCTGCCTTGATAGTCATTTATTGTCATTAATTACTTACCAACCTTGATTGGCGGTAAAAGATTTCGGCCACAACTTTGAAAACTTGTTTTCGGTATGGAGTGATATTATTTATCATCTTAATTATTATTATTTGTTTATTATTTTATAATATGACATTAGATAATTAAAAATTATTTATTATATTTTATTTATAAATTTATCATCTAATATTATGTTATAGAATGATAAAAAAATAAATAATAAATAATTTTTTTTTTTTATCACATCGATTGAACCTATCCTTTTGTATATTTTTATTTTACTTTTATTTATTATTGTCAATGACTCCTTAAAAAAGTTGGAATAAATGAAAAGTCAAACCAACCAAAGGACATTGTGCACTTATCATTCAAACCAACCAAGATTTTATTTATGCTTGGTTATATAAAATCAAATTATTTCACCTTATTTTATATAATTATTATAAATTTTTATATAAAATATAATAAACAATTCAATTTTTTTAAATTATAAAATAAAAATTATACTAAAAAATTATATTATAAGAATATTTTATTTGATTTTCAACAAAATATTTTAACTTATCTTATTTAAACTATGTAACCAAACGAAACTTTAGAATATGCAGTGGAGTGGGGACTCCAAAATCTGAAATTAGAATTGAAGGAGAAAATTGACTTGACATTAAGGGTTACCTAACAAGAGCACTTAGCATTTGATATATTAATATATGTAAAAGCATGTTTTCACAAATAAAGAAAATATAACTCTTCTAAACCCTCTCTCTTCTCTCTAAACTCTCCCAAACTTCAAAATCGACTAGAGGGGGTGGGAGCTTAGGCTCCTTCCCCACTCACTCCTTCCCTCCCCCTCTCTGTTTTCTTTTTGTGTAGTGTTTAGGTTTTATTTTTGTTCTTTTCAAGTCAAATAAAAGGAGAATCGGCGATTGAGACTTTCTGGCACCTAATAGCTAACACGTACCCCACCAGAAGGTTACCCAAGCGGTGATGGTGGGGTTGGTTCTCCATACTCCGATTAGTCGGGTATGGAGTTTTGTTACTTGGTTACTGTTACCTCTGTCGTTGACAAAGTTGTGCTATCTCTTAGACTGAGGTCTTTAGAAATTTGTTGTCTGGACTAGACCATGTCAGTCACGGAAGTGTGCAAGGAAGCTATTAACGTTTGTAATTGACTTTTTTTTAAGTCAACTTTGTATGTTCTCTATTAATGAATAGAATGAGATCCGTTATTATCAATATATATATATATATATATATATATAACTCTTACTTGAGTGTTGAAAAAAAAAAAAGAGTGATTCATTGAAACTTTTAATGAGCCTTAAAGAAGAAAAATTCTATTCATAAGCCTCACACACCACACACCACTTTTTTTGTTATTTTTTTTAAATTTTTTTCTTTTATCAAATGTATGGTATATGGATGATGAGTAGAAGAATTCAATTGTTTTATGAAGAATTAAATCAAGTTTTTTTTTTTTTTTTTTTTAAAAAAAAATTATGGTGTGTGGTGTATGATGCTTATAAATAGTAATGCTTTTTAAAGAAACCCCACACGAAAAAAAAAAGAATAAAAAAATGTAGATATTTCTTAACAGTACATGCTATTGCTTAGGCGTGTACACACATATCATTTACATGCAAAAGGGAAAGGGAAAGGGAAAGGGAAAGGGAAAGTGGGTTGTATGGAGCTAGCAGTCATGTTGATGGCACACTACACACTACACACTTGCCAACATGGAACAAAACCTTTCGTACTAAATTAATGTCTTAAAATGCTATCTTGGCAAATAACTTTTAATATGTTTGAATTCGAAAAAAAACAACTCTAACATTATAATTATAATAAAAATAAATAAGGTCTAAACGCAACACTAGTTCCAGTGTAGATTACTTAGCATCCATATGTAAATTAAATGTTTGAACAATATGAAAGATGACTTCATGTTCAAACTACTTAATTCGCTCCCAAATATAAATTATATGTTTCAACATATATAGATTCCGAAGGTAATATTTTGTATTTGAACTGGAGGGCCTATATTGGTTGAGGGCCCATTCTGAATTAAAAACCCAAATATGAAGAGAGTCCAATGTAAAAGACTCCTGGTTAACCAAAAGGAACTAGAGAGAGTCCAAGGCCCAACAAAGTCATACATCCCACGCACCACCTCCTACGGGAAGGTAGAGATTTCATACAGATATGTGATCAGTTCGGTTATAATCCGCACCGGTAAATTTTGCACCAGATAAACATCACGTCAGAGTCTATATATACCAGATAACCCTTAATAGTAGGGGATCGATCCCTCTTTTGAATTCTAAATTGTTTGTGGCACTTACTGACTTAAGTATCGGAGTTTTCTCAAGCGTATCACGCCAACCATTTTCTATCATCAAACAGCTGAACGGTTGATGGCTGAAAGTGAGACACGTCCTTTACATTGGTGCTGTCTGTGGGATCATTTTTCTCTTTACGTGGTTCTCACATGCCAACTGTAACCTGTTCCTTAGCAAGTAGGGCAATGGATCCATCCGTGGAGGCACGACTAGCAGCAGTCGAGGAGAAACTGAAGCAGGAGTTTGGAGCCCATGGAGGTCCTGAAGAAGGAGAACAACGATCTACGACAAAAGAATGCCTAATCTAGCAATACCACCGTACCCGCTCATAGTGAGCTGGGTGAGGGGGAGGAACCATCCAATATGGAGTCGAATCTAGGACGAACAGAGAAGGAGAAAATGCATGATGAGTTAAAAGAATTGACAGAGAAATATGAAGAAATGGCGAAGAAAATAGGGGGATCTTCCTCAATGGAATGCTTGCTCAACCAAACAGACATGCCATATAGCGAGCGAATTATGGCTGTACCCCTCCCGCCAAAGTTCAAGGTACACCAGGTAGACATGTATGATGGGTCCAAAGATCCAGTGGACCATCTAGAGAACTTCAAAGCCCGCATCAGGCTCCATGGGTTCCCGGGCGAGATCGCATGCTAGGCTTTTCCTTTGACCTTAAAGGGAATAGCAAGAGGATGGCTCGGGACCCTCAGGCCAAGGTCAATAGACAGTTTCGAAGAGTTGGCTAAACAGTTCTTAATCCAGTTTATGCCCAGCAGGAGGCACCGGCACCCAGCTGTCTACCTGCTAACAATCAAACAGGGAGAAGATGAAAACTTGAAGACCTACCTCACCCACTTCAACAAAGAGCGTTTAACAAAGGATGACCAGGACAAAAAGATCACCCTTGCCGCCTTCTTAGGCGGAATATGGCTACAGAGTCCCTTTATGGCAAAATTGGCTAGGAAGACTTCTTCCACCCTCAGGGATTTCATGGACAGAGCAGACGACTTCGTTAATGCTGGAGATATGCTACGGGCCTTGGTGAATCCTCAGAAGATAAGCGGCAAACCCGAACGAAGAAAAGGCAAGAAAAGTGGCCAAATTACAATCCGAGGCTGATAGATAACAATTTGAACGTACGGGAGGACAAGAAAGATGACTCGGTCTCAAATGTGCTTCCAAGTGTAGAAGTGTCAAGTTGTATCAAGGATAAGTCCAGGATCGTATTCCACAGGGACAAAGGACTATCAAAGCATTTGTGATATCTGAGTGTAAAAATTATCTTGACTAAAAGAGATGAAAAGTAAAAAAATGCAATGTGCAAAAGTTGAATTAAACTTGTAAGAAACAATAAAACAAACACTTGAGATGCAATTTTCGCCCATTTCTGATTTGAAGTTGGATTTACCTCTAGTTTCATTTTCTCTCAACCATTTTCTCATTCCAAGAGATTATGATCGGTTAATTAAACAATAAGCACACTTTTTAATATAATCAAGGTACTTGACAGATTGTATAACAAATGGAAAGTGAAAGAAAGCCATCAAAATCTTGTTACGAGTTCAAGCATCAATCGTGCCTATACGTCTACGACTGATCAAGTTCAAGTACATAGAATTTTAATCCTTTCTATAGGCAAAGTAAAATACAATCTATCAAGTTAATCATTCAAAATTTCATAATCTTGAAGAAAATCCAACCCCTAACAGTCATGAGTTACTCATTGAATCCCAAGCTAAAAATCTAGCCTATCATTTCTAAATTAGAAAAATGCACAAAAATGATGAACCCTAACATTTAGAATTTACTGTATAAATAAAATTGTAGAAGAAAAATAACAATGCTCAACAATAACATGTACTGAAAAGAGAAATGAAAAATAACTAAAGAATAATTATTGCCGTCCGAAACCACAAGTCTGCTTTCCGAAAACAATAGATTATAAGAACAAAAAAAAAAAATAAATACCGAAAGAGAGAGTTAAATCAATCGTTTGCCACCGAAAACAATAAAAAGAATGCAGAGACCAATTAACTGCTAAAAGAGAGAGAGTATCTAACCCAAAAGAATAATCAAATGCAATAAGCAAACTGTCGGCTGAAGCAAAAAAAACAAAAAGCAATGAAATGAAAAAGTAAAAGTAAAAAAAGTAAAAACAAAATGGGAAGATGAAGTAAACTGCCGACTAAAAAAAGTATATATATCAAAAAGAATTCAATAAAAACTTAATAATGAATCTCCCTCTCTCTCTTTCTTTTCTTTTCTTTTCTTTCTTTTTCTTTTCTGCCGCTCCACTCTGCGTCAACTCCTCTTCGTGCGTTGCCCCTTCTCGACTTCATGTGATTGTGTGCGTGTTGCGGCTGAACGTGAGTCTTCTTTTTCTTTTTCTTTTTTTGACTGCCGAGCTAAAAATACCCTACATTAATTCTTTTCCAAAAATGCCCCTGCAAAAATTAAGATTTAAGTATTCACAATGAGGAGTAAAATTAAAATATTAATTCTGATGTGATTTTACAAGTTGCATTATAAATATTTGAAGTGCAAAATATCAGAATTTATCAATAGATCAAGTATTAAAAATTACTACATAATTAAGTGCTTAAATCAGTTTTTTGAATAAACAATTTAATCACTTTAGCAACTTAATTATGCAATTGTGACACTTTATCAAAAGACAAGGAGGAATGGCATCAGCTTAAGACATGCAGTCGCTACTGCAAGTACCATCAGACCGGGTCCCACTGGACCGAAGACTGCACGACTATGAAGAAGAGAGTAGTTGGGCTGGCTGGAATGGGGGAATTAGAATGGATGATTGCCAACAGTTAAAATCAAGAAGGTGTTAGTAAACTAGACAAGAAACAAGAAGGAATAGTAGTCCTAAGCAACGACGCCAAGCGCATGGCCGCCAGAATGATGGAAACAGGGTGCCCACAAGAGGCGAAAGGGATGGGGCACCCATAGGAGAAATTCAGACCATAGCAGGGGGTTTGCAGGAGGCGGCATGTCCACATCTAGTCAGAAGGTGTATGCTCGAAATGCAAGATATGAAGAGGTGTATGTAACATATAGAGCTCCCAAGCAACAAAAGCTTAGTGGAGATCGGATGGTAATCTCTTTTGGGGAGGCGAATTGTGAAGGAGTATTGTACCCGCACGATGATGCTTTGGTAATCACTCTTGTGATAGCCAACTACACGACCAGGCTGGTTCTAATCGACAATGGAAGTTCGGCCAATATACTATTTTGGGAGGTGTTCGTCAAAATGGGTATCAACATCAGTAGACTAAGGCCCTCCCCGACATCACTGAAAGGTTCTCTGGAGACACGATCCAACCGATTGGAGCTATCACCCTTCCAGTGACTGTCGGGTTTGGAACACGGACGGCGACACCATGACCGATTTCTTGGTAGTAAAAGCTCCCTCTTCTTACAACGCCATACTGGGGAGACCGAAAGTCAACCATCTCAAGGCGGTGACATCCACATACCACCTCAAAATGAAGTTACCAATTGATAACGGGGTGGGGGAGTCACAAGGTGAGCAAGCTTTGGCGTGGGAATGCTACGTGCAAGAATTAAGAAAGAGTCAAAATGAGATTTGTGTTACAGCAGAATAGAACGAGGCACCGGCACACCTCTTCCTCCATCTCTGGCAGAGAGCTTAGAAGAAGATGTGGAAGTCAGGGATGAGCAGAATCAGCAGCATGCTAAAGTCAACGAACCATCAGAGCTCGTGACGTTACACCCAGACCGCCCTGGGACTACTACACGCATCGGGACCCATGTTCTGCCGACGGACAGAGAAGCACTGAAGTAGCTGTTGATCGAATATAGGGATGTCTTCGCATGGAGCCACAAGGAAATACCTGGCATAGATAATGACATCAGTGAACACCGCTTGGGCGTGGACCTCGCGCACAATGCAGTACATTAGAAAAGTATGTTGCTATTAAAGAAGAGGTAGAAAGTTTGCTCGCCGTTGGTTTCATCAAGGAAGCTTACTATCTAGAGTGACTGTCCAATGTGGTCATGGTGAAGAAGGTGAATGGAAAATAAAAAATGTGCGTAGACTTCACCGATCTGAAAAAAGCTTGCCCAAAAGATAGTTTCCTTTTACCACGCATCGACGTAATTGTAGATGCAATGGCAGGGCACCATATGTTGAGCTTTATGGATGCTTACTCAGGATACAATCAAATACGGATGCACGTGTCGGACGAGGAGAAAACTTAGTTCATAACAAACCGGGGGCTATATTGCTATCAGGTCATACCATTTGGATTGAAGAATGCAGGTGCAACCTACCAGAGGTTGGTAAATCGGATGTTTAAAGGAAAGATTAGGAAATCTTTGGAGGTTTATGTGGACGAACTTTTGATAAAAAGTAAGGAGCTCACCCACCACCTTAACGACCTGTGAGTGGCGTTCAGGATTTTACGCTATTACAAGATGAGGTTGAACTCTGCAAAATATGCTTTTGGGGTAGATTCGGGGAGATTCTTGGGATTCATTGTATCTGAAAGAGGAATTGAGGATTCTCTAGAAAAAATAGCAGCCATACTCAACATGAAACCGCCAAGAAACCTGAACGAAACTCAGCGGTTGGGGGGCAGGGTAGCCGCCTTGGGAAGATTCATAGCCTGGTCAACAGAAAAATGTCTCCCATTTTTCCAGGTGCTACGGAAAGTGCATCCCTGGAACGAAAAGTGCAATGAGGCATTAGAAAAATTGAATCAACACCTGGCCAATTCACTACTCCTAAAGCAACCACAGAAAGGCGATGTGCTTGATGCATACCTAGCAATTTCCCCATATGCTGTCTCTGTAGTCCTAGTGAAAGAGAAGGGGACCTCCCAGCATCCTGTGTACTACATAAGTCGGGCTCTCAGAAGAGCAGAAGTAAGGTACCCTCGGATTGAGATGCTAGCCTTTGTCTTAATAATGGTGGCCAGAAAGCTCCACCCATACTTCCAAGCCCACACAATAAGGATACTTATAGAGGCCCCATTAGCAAAAACATTGAGAAAACCAGACAGCACGGGAAGGTTGATAGGATGGTTGATGGAACTAAGCGAGTTTGACTTAGAATACGAGCCAAGAAAGGCGGTTAAGGGACAAACCCTGGCAGACTTCGTGGCGAAGTTCTCAGGTTTTCCCCTAGAAGACATGACCGCCCCAGTGGGAAAGCCATGGGTACTTTACATAGATGCCTCGTCCTGCCAAGCTGGCGAAGGCCTGGGACTACATTTGGTGAACCCCGAAGGCCAAGAGCAGTACTCCATGGCAACACTAGCTTTCAAAGTGACAAACAACGAAGCCGAATTTGAAGCACTAGTGGCAAGACTCTCTATAGCCACCAAGGTAGGGGCAACCGAGATAAAGGCCAAGTCAGACTCACAGGTAGTGGTGAATCAGGTTTTAGGCCTATATGCAACAAAAGGGAAACAATTGAAAAGATATTTAGAACGGGTCTGGGAAGCACGCGACCTCCTCTCGTATTTAGCAAGAAAATTGTCAGGATTGTAAGAGGCACCACTCCCATGGCAATTTGAATGAAGAGTCATCGAAGTCCAAGCCATTGGGGCAGAAGTGGGCACCCTGGGTTCCAGCATCCCAGAATGGGCGAGCGAGGTGGTTAAGTACCTGGATGAAGGAAAGCTACCAGAAACAAATGAGGAGGCAATGAGGGTAAGAAGGAAGGCGGCAAGGTTCCTGCACATTGATGGAGTCCTTTATAAGAGGGGCTTATCCGCCCCACTACTACGATGCATTTCCACACAAGAAGCGCAATATGTCTTGGCAAAAATACATAAAGGAATATGTGAAAACCATTCAGGTGGAAGAACTTTGGCAAGAAAGGCCGTAAGAGCAGGACACTACTGGCTCAACGCATTGAGGGATGCTCAAGAATTTAGTAAAAGGTGCACCGAATGCCAGGCATATGCCCCAGTATCGCACACCCTTCCAAAAGAGTTAACATCCATGATTGTGCCTTGGCCTTTTGCCCAATGGGGCATGGACCTAGTTAGGCCTTTCCTGCCAGGAAGAGGCGGGATAAAATTCATGGTTGTAGCTGTGGATTACTTCACAAAGTGGGCGGAGGCAGAACCACTGGCATCCATAACAAGCAAAATTGTGGGAAAGTTCCTGTGGAAAAACGTCGTTTGCAGGTTCGGGGATCCCTAAAAGCATAGTGATAGACAACGGGCATCAGTTTGACTTTGACCATTTTAGGGAATGGTGTGCAGAGTTGAAGATGAAGGTGAAATACTCCTCACCAGGCCACCCCTAAGCAAACGGTCAAGCAGAAGCAACAAACAAGGCATTACTCTCAATCCTAAAGAAAATGGTCACAGATAGGAAGGGAGAGTGGGTGGAGGAGCTACCCGGAGTGCTTTGGGCGTACAGAACATTGGCAAAAACTCCAACAGGAGAATCTATTCACATTGGCGTATGGTTGCGAAGTAGTAGCTCTAGTCGAAGTAGGGCTTCCGAGCTACAGAACGAGTTATTTCTCGGCCGCCCAAAGTGATAAGAAGATAGAGGAGTACCTCAACTTGGTAGAGGAAGAAAGGGAAATAGTGGAAGCAAGAATGTTGTAGGAAAAGGCAAAGGCCAAGCAGTACTTCAACAACAAAGTAAGGCCCAAGGCCTTTAAAGTAGGAGACTTGGTCTTGAAGAAAAGCGGGGTGACTACCCAAGACGAAGGAAAAATGGGGCCACGATGGGAAGGGCCTTACCTGGTAGTAGCCAACAACAGGCCTAAGTCATACTGACTGAAGGATAGCTAGGGCAAAGAACTGCCACATCCATGGAACGTAGAGCACTTCAAGAAATTTTATTAGTAGCATTTACAATATTTCCATTTCTGTTAATTTCATTTCTTCCATGTCCACATTGTTACATTTATATTTATGATTGCGGGAGTATTTGCATTACCTTGTCACTACTCACAACTTGTCGCGTTTCCTCTTGTTAGTAAATCCTCAGTAAAAGATAAGCACAACTAATGTGAGCATCAAAAGCAAGCCTTAGTAGCTTGTGGTGCCATGCAAAAAGGGTGCGGAGGTCATCAGACCACACCCCCCTAAATACCAAAAGCAAGCCTTAGCAGCTTGTGGTGCCATGCAAAAAAAAGCGATGAGGTCATCATACCACACTACCCCTAAACACCAAAAGCAAGTCTTAGCAGCTTGTGGTGCCTGAAAAAGGGGCGCGGAGGTCTTCAGACCATGCCACCCCTAAACACCAAAAGCAAGCCTTAGTAGCTTGTGGTGCCATGAAAAAAGGGCGCGGAGGTCATCAGACCACGCCACCCTTAAACACCAAAAGCAAGCCTTAGCAGCTTATGGTGCCATGAAAAAAGGGCGCAAAGGTCATTAGACCACGCCACCCTTAAACACCAAAACCATGCCTTAGAAGCTTGTAGTGCCATGAAAGAAGGCATGGAGGTCATCAGACCACGCCACCCCTAAACACCAAAAGCAAGCCTTAGCAGCTTGTGGTGCCAAGAAAAAAAGGCACGGAGCTCATCAGACTACACCACCCATGCCAAAAGTTTACAAGACCAAAGGCTAAGGAGTAAGCAGCTCAAATAAAGTAGAAAGCTAGGAGCAAAAGACATATAGCAAGAGAGTTAACAGAGATAGCTCTTGACCTTGCTTCTGCGAGCGAGTCAGCTCCTCGTGGGTCGAATCTAGATCTTAGTGTTAGGCGAGAAGCTCAGACTTAAGGCAGGCCAACTCGGCTTCAAAATCTTTCCAAGCCTTAGAAAGCTGGGACCTCCCTGAGTCCCTTTCAGACTGAAGGAGCTTCAACGAAAAGTCATCCTTAACTATCGCCTCTTGGGCAAGGCATACAGCTTTGCGGAGTTGAAGGACTTCAACCTCAAGGATCTCCAAGTCATCTTGCAGCAAGTGGGAGTAACCCTCTGACTGCTCGAGAAGTATTTCAAGCTCATTTTTCTGCTCCAACAGGGCATCCAGCTCAGCCCTATCCACCTACCACTTCTCAAAAGCATGTTTGGCAAGTCGGCACAATTTCCGATGCTCCTTGACCTCCTCCTCTAGACGGGCGCGATCCGCCACAATCCACTCCGCCAGATCATTAACACCCTACAAAGGAAACTGAAACAACCAGAGTAAAGAACTGCATAGTAGCGCAACAAAAAAAAAAAAAAAAAGAAACAAAGGGAAACAAGTCACGTGTTACCTTGGAAAACCAGTCTCTCAAATGGTTTGACATTTGAGCAACGGCTTCGGCTTGACTGTTGGCGGAGGTAGAAGAAGTGCCACCACTGGTATCGCCACCAACCCCAAGGAAGGGAACTTCTGCCAGCCCCATGTTTGAGTTCGCCTGCCTCTCTGGCAGACTCCTAGGGTGTATAGTTGGAAAGGGGACTTGGTATAGGCCAAGTCAGTCTCAATCAAGTGTGTGTATTCTCGCAAAAAATTGCCCCATTCCTCTTCATGAAGAGAGTCAGTATCCCCCCAAAGGATGGGGCACAATTTGGGGGGGGGGGGGAAGAAAGGCCTTCGCTGCTACCAACCTGCACAGGGGTACTTCCCCTAGAGACAGTGGCTAGTAGGGTCTCTGGGGGGGACTTAATTTGGCCCCACCTCGATAAAGGCATCCTCACGGCAAGAAGGCGTATGCTCAATGGCGCCGCCCTGATCAACAACCCTGGCATCCAAATTTTCACCAACCCCTGGGCCCGTGATAGCATCCAAGTCAAGGGCGGCCACAACTTCAGCATCCAGCTCGCCCCCCCTCACCCGACTTTCAACAATTGGAAATACAGATATAGGGGTGGCTGCCAGGGGGCTTGCCGGCGGGTGGGCTCGACCTGAAAGGTGGCCGCCAAGTAAAAAAGGGTCATGCTCTCCAAACTCTCAGCATCTAGCAGGATAGAAGAACACGACCTCATAGAGGATCTGCAAGGTGATGGAAGTGCGGCAGCAACTGGCGGGGTGGGCAGTTGAGCCTAATCACCCCTGAAGGTACAACAGTTTCCTCCAACTACCGCACAGGCATATGAATTTGGGTGCCCTCCAAAGGCACCAAAGCTTCTGGCAACATGGGCGACTGGGCCCTGGTGCCCTCCGAGGCCGCCAAGGTTCTCT
This sequence comes from Pterocarya stenoptera, assembly GCA_003123785.1. NCBI lineage: Eukaryota > Viridiplantae > Streptophyta > Magnoliopsida > Fagales > Juglandaceae > Pterocarya > Pterocarya stenoptera. The sequence goes on along the minus strand of QEOT01001684.1, from coordinate 189,180 downwards.
TTTGTGGAGGCGAAAAGTGAGGAAAGCCTACAGAGCGAGCCCTTTTTCTCTGGCTCATATCATCGTTCTTCTTCTTGCTCTTAACGTCCCTTTTCTCCTCGCCTCCATTCTTCTCTTTCTTTCCTTGCACAGAATGACTTTCCTCTTTATTTTTCTCGGAGGGTTTCCGTATAGGAGCAGGAATGACATCTGAAATCATGAACAAATGCCCCTGAACATGGACGCGGTCGGGGGACATAAAAAATAGTCAATATAATCGGGGGTCAACAAGAAATCAGTCCACAGATCTTCAGGGTGGGCCTTAGCCCAAGAACGGACGATCTCAATTCAGGACAGTTCTCGAAGTGAGAAAGGCGGCATGGTTGCCCATAAACTCTTCTCATCAGGAATAGGGCACCAGATCGCCCTGACAGGAAAAGCTTGAAAAGGGACCTCATGGGCGGGAAGGTCCCAGCCCATACCAGAAATAAAGAAAAATTTGGTATTCCAAGCCTTAGCATTAGAATACTAAAACTAAAATCGGGCTAAAGCCTGCCGCTTATCTTTCTTGTGAAAGCTGACAACATTGCCCTTGGAAGGCCTCACATAATAAAAAGCCAAAAACTCTCGGGTAATCAAGTCGGGGTAAACATCCTCGAGAGTCTCCAAAACCATGCATAAGACAATGCAGGCACAGAGATAAACCCTCAAGGCGAAAGGATGGAGTTGGGCGGGTGCAAGTTGGAGTAAATCAAAGATATCGTGAAGGGAGCGATAGAAGGGAAGCCTCAATCCATGGGACATCAAGGACGTGGTCAAAGTGACCTTGCCTGTGAAACCCTCATCAATGCAACACCTAGATGGGGGAACCTCCAGTACCGCCTCCTTAGGGATGTGGTATTCCTCCCGAATCGAGGGGAGATGCTTCTCTCGGAGGGATGAATGCCACGTGTACCCATCGAAGGTTGACCCCTCCGGGACGTCAAAAGGTTGTACAGAGGTATCACCGTGTTCAACCGTAGAATTAAAAGGAAAAGAAGAACAAAGAAAATCGAAGGGGCAAGAAGTAAGAACCAGAAAGAGAGCACGGGTAAGAAAGGAAATAAGCATAAAGAAGAATGAAGAAGGTAGAGAAAAGGTATTTAAAGAAGGAAAAATATGGAACGCTAGCAACCGTAGACATCATGGCCTAAAGCTAAAGAGTAACCGTCACACAAAAGCCCCCTCTCCTTTTGCCACGTCAGCAGAAAATCATGGGGGCACCTCAATTTTTGGAAAAGTAAAAGGGCACAGGAGGAGGAATATCAAAGCTCGGCGGGAACTCAATAGCTTATAAATGGGCTGGGCCTGTCCCAATAGTCATTTGCTTTCCTATGCGCCATACGCCCTACGCAAGCCCATAGTGAGAAAAGAAGAAGAAGAAGAAGAAGAAGAAGAAGAAGAAGAAGAAGAAGAAGAAGGGGGGCCCATAACGAGGTTCACAGCACTTATAAAGCGGCAAGATTTATCAACAATGAATTCCCTACGCCATTAGGCGAAGAGAATTAGCTGGGTAGCTGGAGGGCCTATATTGGTTGAGGGCCCATTCTAAATTAAAAGCCCAAATATGAAGGGAGCCCAATGTAAAAGGCCCCTAGTTAACTAAAGGGAACTAGATAAAGTCCAAGGCCCAACAAAGTCATACACCCCACCCACCACCTCCTATGGGAAGATAGAGATTTTATACAGATACGTGATCAGTTCGGTTATAATCCGCGCTGGTAAATTCTGCACCAGATAAGCATCACATCGGAGTCTATATATACCAGGTAACCCTCAATAGTAGGGGATCGATCTCTCTTTTGAATTCTAAATTGTTTGTGGCACTTACTGACTTAAGCATTGGAGTTTTCCCAAGAGTATCACGCTAAGCATTTTCTATCATCAAACAGGTGAATGGTTGCGGGCTGGAAGTGGGACACGTCCTTTACATGAACATTGAAATTTAATAGAATAACAACGTATAAATAACGATTACGATAACATTTTACTTTCAAACGCCAGTATTCGAAATTAAATTATTTAACGTCCAAATGTAAAGTAAGCATCTAAATAAACGCACGTGACAGACTTGGAGAAAGAAATAATCAGCGCTCGGGATAGACTTTGAGATATATATCATCTCCTTCGGTTTGTGCTAAAGATGATAACCCTATTACTACTTGTTGGTACAAAAAGGGGTTGCAAAATAGAATATAGCAAGATAAAAGTTTGTTTCAAAGAGCATTACAATGTCATTTTCCTTAAGATAATATTCGCCCTCATCAATAATAATATGCACACGAGTTACAAGTGAATTTGCCTC
>QEOT01001684.1:163661-185557 GCA_003123785.1 Pterocarya stenoptera | reverse complement strand
AAGAAGAAGAAGAAGAAGAAGAAGAAGAAGAAGAAGAAGAAGAAGAAGAAGAAGAAGGGGGGGCCATAACGAGGTTCACAGCACTTATAAAGCGGCAAGATTTATCAACAATGAATTCCCTACGCCATTAGGCGAAGAGAATTAGTTGGGTAGCTGGAGGGCCTATATTGGTTGAGGGCCCATTCTAAATTAAAAGCCCAAATATGAAGGGAGCCCAATGTAAAAGGCCCCTAGTTAACTAAAGGGAACTAGATAAAGTCCAAGGCCCAACAAAGTCATACACCCCACCCACCACCTCCTATGGGAAGATAGAGATTTTATACAGATACGTGATCAGTTCGGTTATAATCCGCGCTGGTAAATTCTGCACCAGATAAGCATCACATCGGAGTCTATATATACCAGGTAACCCTCAATAGTAGGGGATCGATCTCTCTTTTGAATTCTAAATTGTTTGTGGCACTTACTGACTTAAGCATTGGAGTTTTCCCAAGAGTATCACGCTAAGCATTTTCTATCATCAAACAGGTGAATGGTTGCGGGCTGGAAGTGGGACACGTCCTTTACATGAACATTGAAATTTAATAGAATAACAACGTATAAATAACGATTACGATAACATTTTACTTTCAAACGCCAGTATTCGAAATTAAATTATTTAACGTCCAAATGTAAAGTAAGCATCTAAATAAACGCACGTGACAGACTTGGAGAAAGAAATAATCAGCGCTCGGGATAGACTTTGAGATATATATCATCTCCTTCGGTTTGTGCTAAAGATGATAACCCTATTACTACTTGTTGGTACAAAAAGGGGTTGCAAAATAGAATATAGCAAGATAAAAGTTTGTTTCAAAGAGCATTACAATGTCATTTTCCTTAAGATAATATTCGCCCTCATCAATAATAATATGCACACGAGTTACAAGTGAATTTGCCTCCAAGATATAATGAAGTTCAGAACAAGTTTGTTTGTCTAGCTACGTTGTGCACACACGAAATTAAACCACGAATACCCTTAGGTTTTTCTATTTTACCAAGCAATTAGAAATATGCTCTCTCGAGAACGAACAGATTCTAACAAGTTGAATAAAAATTTATTACTCTTCTTTTTTCTAAAAAATTGTTCGGAATGGGGATGTATATTGTGTATGTTGCCATAAGACAAAACACTTGGACTTAGTCCAATGGTCACCACGTTTCTCCTCCAATTGGTTGGCACTAGTTTGAATCATAGCGTGCACGCAGCATTGGAGATTTTTAATTTTTTTTTCCATGTGTTGCAGTGTTTCGCTTGTGCCCCTTGACGCGTTGCAGCGCCTCGCTCATGGCTCCTAGTCCACATTGCAATGCCTTGCCCTTGGTGCTAGGCCATGTTCCACGTGAATCCATCCCCATAAATCAATAAAAATCTCTTCTTGCCATGGGGTGATTTGAACCCCAACCCTCTTGGTAAACCAAGGGCATCAATACCACCAAACCAATGAATGGCTTTTGATTTTATATGGACCGAAACTATTATAACCCTTATAAACTTTCCATATATTCTCTCTTTTCTAAATAATTCATAACTTCCAAAATCAACACCAAAATATTATTACTAATAAATATAATAGATAATTAATTATTTTGAAAATATTTCTAACAATCCCTCACCATTTTCAAAATACATCTTCGTTAGAATAGGAAAACTTATACATAAATGAAGGTGTCTTTTCGACTTGAACATTCACATAGTGAAAATACATCAAAGCTAATCAGAATGGTATAATAGACATGCTTTGAACTAGCAATTCTATACGATCAGCCGGATATATCTCACATATAAACTTTCTTTCTCTTTGGGTAGTTCATAAATGCTGACATGTGGATTAGCCTTGTGTCTATATCCTGGTTTCGTCAGCGCTCTAGAGACAAAACCTAATTCGCATAGAAGGCAACACCACCCCTGACACTCATATAAGTAGACTTATCGAAAATTTCCCGTAACTAAACACTTTAACAAAACTCTATTATAAGTCTATTAAGAGCTTATTGTTCAGTCTCTACTTTTCATTACAGTACCAAGCATTTCAAACCTTGCAATGGTAAATTAGTTTGAAAACTAATTTTAATATCATAGTGTTGCAAACCACGAACATATAATGTACTTTGCTCATTGAACTTAAGTTTTGTTATGTTCAACAGTTGAGTCGAGTTTCTATTATTGGTGATTTTATTGTATAAGCTTTAAACCCATCCTCTTTGATGTTTTCCTTTGATGTTTTCCACATCAAATCCCTTGCAAGTCCTTTAATTAACGAATCTGCCAAATTTTGGCAAGATCTCACAAAATCAATTGTAATTACTCCATTTGTGAGTAATTGCCTTACATAGCTATGTCTTAATCAAATATGCCAAGACTTACCATTATATATATGGATATAGGCCTGTGATAGTGTAGCCTAACTATCACAATGCAAAGATATTGGTAGTATTGGTTTTGGCCAGATCAAAGTCTCTATCAATAAAGTTCTTAGCCATTCTGCTCTAATAAGCCAATACTAGAAACTCTGCTGTCATGGTAAAGTCAGTTATGCATGTTTGCTTTTTTTTTTTTTATCCCTAAGAGATTGCTTCTCCACCAAGGGTGAATATACACCCATTGGTTAATTTGTGATCATTATGCTCAGTTATCTAACTGGCATCCGTGTATCCTTCTACTACTAAAGGAAATCCACTATACTCAATACCATAATTTATGGTATTTCATAAATATTTTAAAATTCCTTGTACAGTTATCCAATGAATATGACTAGGGTTACTTGTGTACCTACTAAGTTTGCCTACTGCAAATGCAATATCAGGTCTAGTACATGTCATATCATACATTAAACAACTAATAACTCTAGCATATTCAAGTTGATCCACTACTCTTCCAATATTAGGATACAATTTTAAATTTGAATCAAAAAGTGTAGCCATGGGTTTGCAATCAAAGTGATAAAAAAATTTTCAATATTTTATCAATATAATGTGATTGGGTTAGAATTATTCTATTATTATTTCTTATAATTCTAATACCCAAAATCACGTTTGAAATACCCAAATCCTTCATATCAAAATTAGATGACAAAGATTTCTTAGTACTTTCAATGCTCATTTTATCAGTGTCGAAAATCAACAAGTCATCTACATAAAAGCATATTATAACACCTTTATTTCCATTAAACTTGTTATGGACACATTTATCAAATTCATGAATCCTAAAGTCATTGTTCACTACAGTTTTATCAAACTTTTCGTGCCATTGTTTTTGTGCTTGTTTAAGTCCATGTTCTTGGTCAGGTATGAAAACCCTTCAGATTGTTCCATATAAATTTATTCTTCTAATTCATCATTCAAGAAGGCAGTCTTAAGTATGAAACTGATCATACTTACATCCGTTGTGATCTTGTATAGAAGATCCGTCTTTACTGGATTGCTATGTCTATCTCTAAACAGAATAAACTTATAAGGTAGTGCATAAGGTAATAATTCAACTGCAGCAAGGAGTACTTCAATGAAATACCCGTGAAAGATGTCTAAGTTACTGACTCGGAAGACAAATTCACAAAAACTGACAAGGTTTGGTACTCCAACTCACAGTTGCCTTCCGTTGCTCGAGAATACCCACACACGAGGCTTTTGAGTTGTCTGTCTAGGCCATATTACTCCATAAAGATGATTGGAATTGGTTTTTATGTTTAGCTTTTCTGGAGCCACAACTGATAAACGGGAAGAATTGGACCAATAACTGATTGTCCTCATCCCTTTGCCAATGACATTAATGACTTCATAAGCAGGATGCATGAGATTCCCATTTGAAGTGAACTTGATTTGGCCTGCTACTCCAGTTGTTAACCTACAAAATGCTATTAAGCAAATGATTCCCTTTATCAAAGATGCTCATATTATGAATATGCAAGTTTCCTCCACGAAACTCACTTAAACTAGAATCATTTGAAAAAGAAATGTTCTCCGTCTGATTTAAGAATGCGTTAAGTGCCTGCGCAAGAAGCATAATAGTGTCGTAGGCATAAAGACCATAACTATTTAGTCCAAAAAGACTTTTGCTCGACTTTGCAGCAGTTAAGTTGCTCCATCTAGAAACAAATTTCCTTTTAAGTTTTGAATCTGGAGTGTGCATACGCAATCTCAGAACCCCCTGAATCTTGTCCATTGCTGTAGAAGGGAGGGAAGACTCTGTGTCAAGTACTGTAGAGAGCCAATCAGTAGCTATTCATATTAGCACGGCCCAGTAGCTCGGCATGATTTGTGGGGTTCAATGGAGTGATAAGGAGTCCCAAAAGGGCCGAAGAGATAAGGATGATAAATCCCACAAATCATGCTATATTGATGGAGAGATGTTGAAGGGTGAAGGAGTCTCAATGGCAACAAACTCAACCCAAAATGGTAGTTCAAGAAGATAAGGAAACTCCAACAAAGGAGGATGTGCATATCTCGGATTCAACCAAAAAATCAGAACTGATGAAGAGCAACGGATATATGTTGGAATACTTGGATTTCATGCAACAGATTTTGTGCAACTGCATCTTTTGGATTTTATTAAATCTCTTGGGATTGTTTACCAGCTGTCATGCAATTCTTTTATGTAATTTGATCATTTCAGTTTCATGTTTAAATAGATGCCATACTCTTTTATATTTGGTATGCTGGACAATAAGTTGCCGTGTGTTCACGTAGCAATAATATAATTCATCTCTTCCTTCCTCTGTTTTATTTGTTTTTCAATTTTCATCTTGTTATCAGAGTCACTGTGAACCCACGGGCACAACCCAGCAGCTCAATAGCCTCCAATAACCATGACTTCACTCTCACTTAACGTTGGGAATTTTATTACTCTCAAACTCAGCCTTACAAATTATCCATTGTGGCATGAACAAGCGTTGGCCTTTGCAGAAATCCAAGAATTCCTCAGCCACCTTACCAATGAAGACCTAGCCCCACCTAAATACACCATATCAGATTCCAATAACACCACAAATGCAGAAACAACTACACCAAGAATGACCGAAGCATACATTGCATGGCGTAGGGCGGATCGTCTTCTTCGAGGGTGGATAATTGGAACACTCTTTGAGGAAACACATGGTCTCGTCATGGGCTTAGACATAGCAAATGTAGTCTTGGAAGCACTGAAGAATGCCTATGCAGAAGATTCGCAAGAACGTGAATTCACACTCAGACAACAGGTCACATATCTTCGAAAAGAATATGACAAAACAATCGGAGAACATATTTGAACTTTCAAAGGACTATGCGATAGCCTTGCAGCAATTGGGAAACCAATCCAGACAAAGAAAATGTATTTTCTCTTCTCACTAGTCTTGGTTCTCAATATGAAACTTTTACCACTACTATGCTCAAACCACCAAGACGATCATACTCTGAGCTTGTCTCACAACTTCAAAGCCTTGATCAAAGACGAAATTGGTTCTCAAACCATGCTAATGCCACCAACTCACTCACCCCTCAAATGGCCTTTTACGGACAACAACAACAAAGGTATCATCAATGCTTCACAGGATATCAAGGCAACAAAACAAAAATTTATTTCAACTGGAAGAGGATTTCAGGCACAACAACCAAAGGATCAAAACCGTGGCTATTCTCCTAGCCCCACATCGAGCACTCAACAAAGACGACCTCCACCACCTAGAGAGCGACGTATGACGCCTGCTGAAAGAGACCGCTATCGTGAAGAAAAATGCCAATACTGTGGCATAGTTGGACATATTGCAAAATATGTTGGTGGGTGCCCAAAAAGCCAACGCAACAAGATGACGTACCACAAGCCCTAGCAGCTCTCACCTTGGATAACACCATAGTTGAAACGGAATGGACCTCAGACATAGAGATTCAAACCACATGACAGGTAAGCCAGGTATGTTAACTGATATTTTGAATCTGGAGCAGATTCAGTGCTTATTGGTGATGGATCTTCTCTACCAATTTTTGGTATTGGAGATTCTAGCGTTAAGAAAAAAAATAAAATTTTACCTCTTCATGATGTCTTGCTTGTCCCTCACTTGAAAAAAAAAAAAAAATTGCTCTTGGTAAGCCAACTAACAACTAAATTTTCAGTTAATTGTGAATTCACTAATGTTGATTTTTGTGTTAAGGAACAACAAACAGGTTAACCAGTGATCACAGGGAGGTGAAAGGGTGATCTCTATGTTCTTTCAAACTTGCTGGAGCTCTACTTTTCTCATCGTTTCAAATCCGGCTCCACTGACATTTGGCATCAACGCTTAGGACATCCCCAATCTTCTGCCTTACAGCTTTTAAAAAATAAAGGATTAATTGATGTTATTGGCAAAATAAATTCCGAACACATTTGTGATAGTATCCAATTAGGGAAGCTTAGTAGATTACCATTTTCTTCTTCTAAGCATTCCAGTTCTAGTATTTTTGAAAAACTTCATTTTGACATATGTGGACTTGCTTCTATTTTATCAATTGGAAAATTCAAATATTATGCATGTTTAGTCGATGATTTTTCTAAGTATACTTGGATCATTCCCTTACAACATAAATATGATTTTACAAATTCTTAATTCGCCTTTGAAAAATATGTTAACAGACAATTCAACAAACAAATCAAAGTTTTTCACTCAGATGGAGGTGGAGAATTCATAAACTCCAAGCTATCATCTCACTTTCTCTCCACCGGAATCTTACATCAAGTATCATGCCGTTACACTCCAGAGCAAACGGGTATGGTTGAAAGACGACATAGGATAATACGAGAACTCAGAATGACCATTTTATTTCATAGTGGTGCACCTCTATTTTTATGGGTAGAAGCCTTTACCATGACTGTCTACCTAATAAATCACTTGCCCTCAACTACCATTAACTTTGAAACTCCATACTTTACATTGCATGGCACTCATCACGATTACTCTTCACTTCGTGTCTTTGGTTCCAAATCTTTTCCTTACATATGGGATACACGGAAACACAAGTTTGATCCAAGAACTGTTGTTTGCATCTTTGTCTGATATAGTGATAAACATAAAGGATACAAATGCTTTCATCCCTCAAGCAGAAAATTTTTTATATCCCACCATGTGGTCTTTGATGAATTATTTTTTCCTTATAAAAACACTCAGAACCAAAGCATTGCACCACCAACATCACATGTCATAAGCATATTTGACTCATGGTTACCTCATACTAACTCCTCTCATATTGTCAAAACCGAGCCACAACCTTTAACACCACCATGTTTGAGTCCACTACCTGTTGTCCCAATATTGCCTACAATTCCTAGAATTTCCACAGGTTCTTCCACAGACATGCAGAGAAACCAGCAGCTCGAAAATGCTTCTGAGCCCAATGCTCTTGAGCAAGACAAGCAGTTGCAAACCGACACACATGAAACATCTCAGCCCGAACTTGAGATATCGTTGCCGCACCAATCTGTTCAAAACTTACCCCAGTTACAGCCTGAAACCGAACCCAATCAAACCAACCTACAATCCCAAATTCAACAACTTCAAACACAACCCTCACATCCCATGTTTTCTCAATCTCAAATAGGCCTCGTTAAACCAACACAACCCTCACATTCCATGCTTACTCGATCACAAAAAGGAATCAATAAACCCAATCCTAAATATGCCTTGACTTCTTCCATATTTTCAGAAAATATCCCTCGTGAACCTCACAACATACGATCTGCTCTAGCTCATCCTGCGTGGAAAGCAGCAATGGATGAAGAACTCGAAGCGTTACATAAAAATCACACTTGGAAACTTGTTCCATGCACCTCGGACATGCATGTTATTGGATCTAAATGGGTGCTCAAACCAAAACTTAAACCCGATGGTTCATTAGATAGACTCAAAGCTCGAGTTGTGGAAAAGGGGAATCACCAAGTTGACTACTTGGACTACACCGAGACCTTCTCTCCAGTCATCAAACCTGGAACCATCCGAATGGTACTCACTATAGCACTTGTCCAACAATGGCCCATATGTCAACTTGACATAAAAAATCATTTCCTTCATGGTTTAATTTCGGAAGACATATATATGGAACAAGCTCCAGGAATGGCTGACTCCCAATATCTCAAACATGTTTACAAGCTTCAAAAGGCTTTTTACGGTCTCAAACAAGCACCTCATGCTTGGTTTGATCGGTTTTGTGCTTTCCTTTTAAAATATGGATTTTTTTGTAGTTTAGCAGACCCATCTTTATTCATTTATCATTCTAACTTTGGCACGCTAATTCTCCTTCTTTATGTAGATGACATGCTCCTAACCGGGTCCTCAACAGCTCTAGTTTCAACATTTATTCAACTCTTAAGCTCAGAATTTGCAATGAAGGACTTGGGATCAGTCCATCATTTCCTTAGGATCAAGATCTCTCAGACTTCTGATGGTCTTCACCTGTCTCAGACACACTATGCACTTACCATCCTTGAACGAGCCAACATGGTCGATTGCAAACCGATGAGCACACCTCTTGAAGCAAAAACAAATATTTCATCAAAATATAATTTGCTAGAAGATCCAAGTTATTTTAGAGGACTTGTTGGTGCTTTACAGTACCTAACTCTCACACGACCAGACCTTTCATATAGTGTTAATTATGTATCACAATTCATGCATGCTCCCATTGTAGTGCTTTTAAAAATGGTTTGTCTTATCCTAAGATATGTCAAAGGCACAATTGATATAAGTTTACATTTTACTTCCATCACAACACTTGATCTTTGTGCTTTCTCTGATGCAGATTGAGAAGGGTGTCCCACCACAAGGTGATCTACCACTGGATACTGCACGTTTCTTGGAAAAAATCTCATCTCCTGGTGTGCAAAAAAATAGCACACCATCTCTCGATCCAGCACCAAAGCGGAGTATCGAGCTATGGCAAACACAACAGCTGAACTCACATGGATGACATTTATCCTCAAAGACCTTCGCATTCCAATAGCCTTTACTCCAAATCTCTACTGCGACAACATAAGTGCTCTTCATAAGACAATAAATCCAGTGTTTCATGCTCGTAGCAAACACATCGAGTTGGATTACTATTTTGTGCACGAACGAGTTGCACTTGGATTTCTCATCACTAAACACATCTCCACAACAGATCAAGTAGCAAACCTCTTCACCAAACCAAGCTCCAAGGTTGCACTCAGTAACTTTTGAACCAAACTCTGCCTCCAACCCTGGCACAGTTTGCGGGAGGGTATTAGCACAACCCAGCAGCTCGGCATGATTTGTGGGGTTCAATGGAGTGATAAGGAGTTCTAAAACTGCCGAAAAGATAAGGATGATAAATCCCACAAATCATGCTATATTGATGGAGAGACGTTGAAGGGTGAAGGAGTCTCAATGGCAACAAACTCAACCCAAAATGGTAGTTCAAGAAGATAAGGAAACTCCACAAAGGAGGATGTACATATCTCGGATTCAACCAAAAAATCAGAACTGACGAAGAGCAACAGATATATCTTGGAATACTCGAATTTCATGCAACAGATTTTGTGCAACCGCATCTTTCAGATTTTATAAATCTCTCAGGAATGTTTACCAGCTGTTGTGCAATTCTTTTATCTAATTTGATCATTTTAGTTTCATGTTTAAATAGATGCCATACTCCTTTGTATTTGGTATGCTGGACAATAAGTTGACGTGTGTTCACGTAGCAATAATATAATTCATCTCTTCCCTCCTCTGCTTTCTTTGTTTTTCAATTTTTCATCTATCCACACATATCCACTTCCCATCATCCCCATATCCCATGCCGCATCAAGCACCTTTAGTCCCCAAGTAGCATAAATATGGAGAACAATAACATGAGACTCCATCAAAGCCACCTTAACCAGTGTCTTAGTGATGTCATCCTGGCTTAATTTGGGGTTCAGAGATGCTTTGTATGAGATTTTGCAGCGATTATCAGCTACCTTGTCTTCCAATGCAGCTACCCCATTGCTGCCATGATCATCATCAATATAGATTGCTATTACATCTCGCCATTCATAGTAATCTACAATACCTACTACTGTTGCCATCTGGAAGAGATCACTTTGAGTTGTTCGAACAAAGTAAGGGAATTGAAGTGAATTCAGAGTGGGGTCTGTTGCGGCAAAGGATAATAGAGGGACTTGGAGCCCATTCGCAATATGGGAAATTACATGAGCCATAACTGAGTGCTGGGGGCCAATTATAGCGACTGTGTCATTCTCCATAAACCGCAAAGCTGTAGAAGAAAAGAAAAGAAAAATTCTAAATCAGATGCTCTGACAGCTTGTCTAAAAGAGGTAATGAAAAATTATTAATAACAAATGCGAATGCGCGAGATGCATGCTGAAGATCAGGAAGCACCCTCAATGATTCCCAGAAACCCGCTAGATAGTTTTGTATCCTGCATTGTTAGACTCAGCTTAGTTCCATTAAGAACAGTTGGATTGGAATTCACATCTTCAACTGCAGTTTCTAATGCAACTTTTGCCACTTTGCTGATGCAGGAAGAATTGAAGGACAAAATAGCTCCAATGTTAACATAATTTGGTCTTGTAGAAATGGTACTACTAGTACCAGTTCTAATAAAAAGCCAATTACAGAAAGGCATTGCCAGAAGCCGCAACTATTCTTGGTGGATTTCACTGCAGCATGCCAAGACACCAATTAAGCATTGATTTTAGCCATAAAAGATGAAAATATGCAGCATATATATACATATTTATAATAAATTGGAGTACTGATCAATAACATGACCTAAAGTTCATGTATATTATTATGATATATGCATGATCATGAATAAGTTATAAATTAATCCCCACCGTTCATACATGTTCTGAAAATCTCTATTTTCTCTCCTCTCCGTGATAGGGTGAGGCTTCTCTCTTTGTCCTCGGCAGAGAGTTTCTCTTTTGGATTCGGTCTCTTGACTTAGTCTGTGGAGGGAGGATGGAAAGTGAACTAGAGAAAATGTGGGCTTCCTTTAGCCTCACGGACACAGAAAAGAAAGCAGTAGTTTTGTCTTCAGAAGCCATGCAAGAGTCTACGTTAAAAGGCAAACGTGCCTTCTCTCTCAAGTGATAGCTGAAAAGCTAGTGAACAAGGAGGCCTTCAAAAAAACCATGTCAACGGCTTGGAAACTAGAAGGATGGATCAGGTTCAAGGAAGTGGGTGAAAATAGAATGCTATTAGAGTTCCAGTTGGAGAATGATAAAGCAAAGGTGATGAAGGGCAGACCTTGGTCCTTCGATAGAATGTTAGTCTACATACAGGCCTTTGATGGGAACTCCCCTCCCAAGGAAATCGTTTTCACTTTAGAGATTTTTTGGGTGCAAATCCACAACATGCCACTGGCAAGCATGACAAAAGAGGTGGGTTTATAGATTGGTAAGGGAGTAGGAGAGGTTTTGGAAGTTGAGGTAGATAGTAATGGTATGGGATGGGGTCAATTTATGTGTATTAAGGTGGTAGTAAATCTAAACCTTCCATTGGCTCGAGGCAGATTCTTATCGGTTGAGGGAAGACAAATTTGGTTGCCTTTCAAATATGAAAGACTCCCATTATTTTGCTTTCAATGTGGTGTTATTAAGCATGGTAATCAAGGGTGTACTTGGTCCCCTGGTAGGTATCAGGATACTGATGAGGGAAAGTCCCAATATGGTCCTTGGCTGCGTACCAATGCTCCTAAATTGGGAGGTGATTCGCAGAGAAGATATGGGGGTGTTCATACTCAGTAGCCCCACCATGAACGGTAGAGGGAGTTCCCTGATGGAGGAATGGAGAAGGAAAGTGCCAGCAAGGCACCTGTCGAATAGGAGCCAAGTTAGGCAAAGAGCAAGGAGTCTGCCAACCCCAAGGAAAATCACAGTACTTCCAAGCTTTTTCCTACGTTAGTCAAAGACGCAATTCCAAAGCAGGTGGTAAACAGGGAAGTCAAACCAGGATTTAAGGAAGATACACTCTTTGTATCGAAGGACTCAACAACAAAGATTAATAATCCCAAGAGGTATGGTGCTAAACAAGGGGAGACAGAAGCGATGGTCATTAAAACGAAGCACGTGATGGAAGACACTGTTGTGATCCAGCACCCGGAAAAAAAGGAATGGTCACTTACTGAGCAAGTAAATTCAGTAGATGTCTTTTTCAAAGACCAAATCCAGGCTTTGCAGGCCACTAGAAAATCTGCAAAATGGAAAAGAATGGCACGTGACAAGTTTTTTCATTCCTCCATTGCTACTGATGATAATGAAATGGGTGTTGTAAGACCAGTGCCTCTAAAAAGAAAAGGAATTGTACTAGATCCCGGGGAGGGAACCAATGGTTTTCATAAAAAGGCCAAATCCATAAACTCAGATGGAGAGAGTTTATCTCGTAATGAAATGGTGGTGGTTGTTGATCAGCCCCACCAACAACAATGGATTGCCTAAGTTGGAACTGCCGGGGGCTTGGGAACTCCTGGACAGTTAGAGAACTCCACCATTTGGTGAAGATGAAGTATCCCACTGTTATTTTCTTAATCGAGACTATATGCAATAAAGAGAAGGTGGAAGCAATTAGAGATAGGTTGGGTTATGATTGTAGTTTTGTAATTGATGGCAAAGGCCTAAGTGGAGGCATAGATTTCATGTGGAAAAAAGATGTGGAAGCAACTCTGGTATCCTACACTAGACACCACATTTCATTGAGGATTACTGATTCATTGGTAGGGGAGGAGTGGGTGTTAATAGGTTTTTATGGACATCCTAAAACAGCTAGGAGACACGAGAGTTTGCAACTGCTCAGAGCTGTGAAACGGGGCAGCCATAAGGCCTCTTTCACAAATAGAAGCCTTTCGAAGAACTGTGGAAGACTGTGAACTCAGTGATTTAGGCTACATGGGGGATAAATTCACATGGAGGAATAATAGAGAGAGCCATCAGTTTACTAAAGAGAGACTAGATAGAGGACTGGCCAACTCGAGATGGATAACTCTCTTTCCCTTTCATTCTATGACCAATGAGATAGCTCTGTGCTGTGACCATAACCCCATTGTGATCAACATGGTAAAACAGATGATTCTCGAGCCAAGAAGAGCCAAACCTTTCAAATATGAAGCTTGCTGGGCTTTAAGAGAGGAATGTAAGCAACTTGTAGAAGAGGTATGGAAAAAACACACATTAGGTCCCAACAATCTGGCTCAAGTGACAGGAGGTATATAGAGATGTAAAGAAAAGTTAACAGAATGGGCTAAAGTTAACTTTGGTAACACTGAAAAATCCATTAACAGAAAGAGGGCTCAGCTAGTTAAATTGCAAGAATTACAGAGGAGGGAGAAGGATGACAGAGTTAAAACCCTTAGTAAAGAAGTGGAGGGGCTCTTGGAAGAAGAAAATGTGAGGTGGAAACAAAGGGCCAAACAGAAATGGTTAAAGGAAGGGGACAGGAATACTGAGTACTTTCATCAGTGTGCTAACCAGAGAAGGAAGATCAATTTCATTCAAAAAATCACTAATGATGGTGGAGAGACACTAACAAAACTAGAGGACATTGGAAGTGAATTCAATAAGTTCTTCTCTGAACTGTTCTCTTCAAATAACCCGAGTGGAATTGAGGCTTGCTTGCAGAACATGACACCAAGGGTGACAGAAGAGATGAACAGAATGTTAACTAAGGAATTCACAGTTGAAGAAGTCAAGGCTGTTGTCTTTCAAATGAATCCCCTGACTGCTCCTGGACCTGATGGGTTTCCCCTGCCTTCTATCAAGATCACTGGTCTTTAATTGGGCCAGATATTACTAAAGCTGCTCTCTATGTTCTGAATGATGATGGGTCTATTTCTGAAGCTAATGAAACCTTTATTGCTCTGATTCCTAAAAAGAAATCCCCTACGAAAGTGACTGAATTCAGGCCTATTAGCCTTTGTAATGTTCTTTACAAAGTTATCTCAAAAACAATTGCTAATAGACTAAAGAAAATACTCCCTGAGGTGATCTCCCCTAATCAATCAACTTTTGTACTTGGCCAACTCATTACAGACAATATTATAGTTGCATATGAGGCTTTACACACTATGAGAAGCAAGTTAGCTAGTAGAGAAGGGTATATGGCCTTGAAACTCGACATGAGTAAGGCATATGATCTTGTAGAGTGGGTTTTCTTGAGAGCTGTCATGAGAAAAATGGGGTTTTCCCAGAAATGGATTGAGCTGGTAATGAATGGGGTGGAATCGGTTTCTTATTCTATTCTGTTTAATGGCATCCCTCTACCTTTCTTCAAACCATCTAGAGGAATAAGACAAGGCGATCCTCTATCACCTTACCTTTTCCTCTTGTGTGCTGAAGCTCTATCTTCCCTGATGGGCCATGCTGAACTGTTAGGAGCTATTAAAGGGGTTCCTATTAAAAGAGGCAAACTTCATATTAACCACCTCTTATTTGCAAATGACAGTTTGTTGTTTTGTAGGGCCAACTCTCTTGAATGGAGCAGGCTTATCTATATACTTGATAAGTATGAAAAAGCCTCTGGCCAAAGACTCAATAAAGAGAAGACCTCCATCCAATTCAGCAGGAATACTCCCAAGGAAACCCAAGAATTGGTGCTGGAAATAGCAGGTATTAAGTCAAGGCAATCCCATGAATGCTACCTAGGCCTACCTGCCATAATTGGAAGAGCTTGAGCCAAGGCATTCAGATCTATCCTAGATAACGTCAGACAAAGAATTAGTAATTTTAAGGTTAAATTCCTATCACAAGCAGCTAAGGAAGTTCTCTTGAAAGCTGTGGTGCAAGCTCTGCCTACTTACAGCATGTCTGTGTTTAAACTTCCAATCTCTTTCATTAAGGAGCTCAATAGAATTATGAACCAGTTCTGGTGGGGTCAATAGGAACATAACAAGAAAATCCACTGGATTTCTTGGGACACAATGGGAAAGTCAAAGGCAATTGGAGGCCTAGGGTTCAGAGAATTGGAAGACTTTAATGTGGCATTATTGGCCAAACAAGGATGGAGGCTGCTGCAAGATCCTCAATCCTTAGCATCTCAGGTTTTAAAACAAAAGTATTATCCGAAAGATCATTTTTTCCAAGCTAAATTGGGAAGCAAACCTTCCTTTATATGGAGAAGCATAATGGCAGCCAGAGGATTAGTAGAAAAGGGAACATACTGGAGGGTTGGCAATGGGAGGGATATTAAGATATGGCTGGACAAATGAATCCCAAGCTCGAGTACGATGAGGGTTCAGGGTAATGTCAATTCAGAGATACACCTGGCCATTATCAATGAGTTGATCAATCCAGAGACCAACCAATGGAGAGTAGACCTGGTAAGGAAACTATTCTCTAATGATAGTGCAGGGAAGATTTTGCAAATACCAATAAGCTGCACAAACAAGCCAGACAAGTTAATTTGGAAGGGGACAGTTACAGGTCAGTTTAATGTGAAAAATGCCTATCATTTCCAAAAAGATCTAAGGATTTTAGCTAAGGGCCAGGCTTCAGCTTCAAATGAGAGTAGAAAACTTTGGTCTGTTCTCTGGAAACTCAAATCCCTCCAGTAGATAGAATCTTTGTTTGGAGAGCATACCTAGAAGGATTACCCACAATGCTGAATCTCTTCAAGAGAAAGATAGTCGAGGCTCTTAAGTGCCCCATTTGCCTTGCTGAAGAATCAGTTATTCATGCTATGTGGTTATGTCCAGTTGCAAAGGATGTTTGGAGTATGTGTTCGAAACAGATTCAAAAATATGCAGTATGGAAGGCAAACTTTCTGGACCTGTTTGATCACTTTTGTTCTATTTTTGACAAGGAAAAGGTGGAGGAAATCTCAATAGTGGCTAAAAGGATATGGCAGAGAAGGAACAAGCTCATTTTCCAATCAGTGTTCCAGCATCCTAAGGAGGTTTTTAAGCTAACTCATACGGCATTGAAGGAGTTGGCTGAAAGCAAGACTAATGTGACCCAGACAGAAATTGTAGCTTGCAGACAGACACTAGAATGGACTCCACCACCTGCAGAGTTCATAAAGGCCAATTGGGACATTGCTACAGACAAGCTCAGGGACCTAATAGGGATTGGTATAGTCCTGAGGGATAGTGCAGGAGTTATTGTGGCCTCATCAAAAACAAATAGGTGCCTTCAACACGACCCTCTACTGGCTGAAGCTATAGGAGCATTGCAGGCTACTAATCTCTGCCTTAGCTTGGGCTACCATAATGTTATTTTAGAAGGGGACTCTCTCCGAGTTACTCAAGACATTCCCAAGACCATGGTGAATATATCTAGTTATGGAATGGTGATCAAAGACATTAAAGATAAGCTGCAAGGATTCTCAAATTGGTCAGTTAATTATGTAAAGAGAGAGGCTAATCACCTTGCTCACTCATTAGCCAGATCGGCCTTAGTTGATACTGATTTTTATGTAATCAGGTCTGAAGACCCAGACTAGTATGTTCTTTCCAAGTTAGTTAATGAAATCAAGTTTATTCTAAAAAAAAATGTTCTGAAAATCTTGTACTCTTCCTTTCTTTTAATTTCCTTTTCATCAAACTTGCTAGCTAGCTTATAATAACATATATGAATGTAATAGAAAGTGGTAGGAAAAATATCAATTGATCATCGTCAGTACTCCAATGAAATGGACAGTAATATTAGTGGTTTGAATGTTGAGAGTAAGTCCCTAACTAGTGTTAAGAATATAATACGAATAATAAAACCTATCTATTATCATCGGTTTAAACTTTTGGAATAAGTAGTGATTTCACATGGTATCAGAGTCGAGATCCTAAGTTCGAACCTAGACTCTATATTTTACCAATTTAATTAAATATTCCATGTGTTGGGCCTACTCATTGAAGAAGAAACTGGCTCACACGTGAGGGGGAGTGTTAAGAATATAATACGAATAATAAAATTTACCTCCTCTTATCGGTTTAAATTTTTGGGATAAGTGGCGATTTCACAGCTAGCTAGCTTATATAAGATCCGAAACTCTAAACCGATCGAAAGGCAACAGTCATGTATTGGCCGGCCGGAAAGAATTACAAGCATGCATGCATGAACCGTGAATGTACTAAAATACAGTATTAATTAATTATTAATACCAAGTACCTGGATTTGGCCGGTGGGAAATAAATAGTGGTACGTAAGGAGTTGAAGAGGAAGGAAATCTACAAGGTGGCAGTCGATTCATAATACGCAAGACGAAAGCTGATGATGATGATGATGATGATCAATACTGCCTGTTATGCTCGTAATATAACTTCTTCTGCACGCAATATTAATACTGGCAATAAATTAGCTAGCTATTAGCTCATGGTCCTAAACTCATGTAATGAACTTGCATATAAAGCAGCAGGGCCCTTTCAAATGTTCCTGTGGCTGTGCTTGGTTTATTTTGCTTGATTGACAGTACCACTATTATTAGTTGCGGAGATGTTGCTGAATGCATTTATATCATATAAATATATATATTCACTTATTTAAAGGTCATGAAGGTCAAGATCCTGAATCTTCTGATCTCCAAATTAATTACTCACATCTATATATATATTTTTATTTTTATTTTTATAGTGAAAAAAATTTATTTCATCTATGTATAAAACCTTAAGAAAGTGTACAATAGTATTGATCAATGAAAATTACATTCTCAATGAAAGGAGGAATACTATTCCACCGAATATTCATATCACGTCCACCATCAACATCAAGCATGCTACACCTCTGCCCAGTCATTGAGTCACAACCACTACAACTCAGACTAGCAGCAACCTTCCACAACGTTGCCGTGATCCCAGCTGCTGCACGACTCCTCCTCCTCCTCTTCCGCACGCAGTACCCCGTTTCCAGTCTCCTCCACAACATCTCCTCCACCTGCTGCAGCTCACATGTAGACCTGCTGCACCTCCACTGGCCGCCACCAACAACAGAAGATGCCAGAGATCAAGTCTCCACCGCCCAGTGAAGCCCAGCGCCATGACCGAAGCCCCCATGCACGCTGTAACCTTCCCTTGCACATCCCAGCTAGAAGCACCTCCACAGCACTACCCTAGCACCGCCTAAAACCAACAGCCACCACCATCACCACCTTCTTTTCATGCAAGGCCAGCCTCTGTTTTTCCATCCCAAAAATAGAGTATTTCATTTTGTGAGCCGTAGCCTCTCCGCACAGCAGCAGCAACTCCTGCACACTACAACTCAGCCACCCATGTTCAGCCCTCTTTTAAGCACCTCTGCCCTTCCTGAGGAACCACACACCAAAGCTGGACATGGCGAAAAGAACTCGCACGTAAGAGACGAAGTAATGCAACTCATGGAAGACGAAAACAGAAGAAAAGAAAATGGATGTAGTAGTCACACGGGACCAAAGAAGAGAGCTGGACCGAAAGCAAAAAGAATAAAACGCCAGACGAAAAGCGTCAGATAGCAACGCAACGAGGAACTCACAGATGCACAGTAGAAAGAAAACAAAAGGAAAGAATAAATTGGAAAGAGGCCGAAAGCTTTTCTTCTGCATTTGGGGAACAAGATAGACGCATATGGGCCAGCGACAAACGGAATATCTTTTTGAGTGGGGACGAGGTCACGGACATGGGCAGTGCGGACATATGCAATGCAGAGGCTTTTGAAGCCTATATAAGAGCTTTGTAAATGGACAGAGAAACTGGTCAAGAGTCAAAGCTAGAGTAGATTTTAGTGTTAAGTAAGAGTTAGCTATTAGAGTGAGAATCTATGAGTTCTCAGAATAAAACAGTCAGTGAGTTTGTAGTCAGTCTTTATTTTTTGTTCAGTTGTTAGTTTCATGTAAATCATTCATCAATTTTAGGAGTCAGTTTTAGTCAGTTTTAATTTATAGTTCAGTAAACTTCATTTTCATAAGTCTTAAATTTCAGTGTTTAATGAGTAAATTTTCAGTCCGCTTTGAGAAATGTTGAGAGTTCATTTTATTTCAGTTGAGAGTTCATTTTAATTGAAAGTTTAGATTTTTGGGTTGGAGAACACAGTCTCCATTTCCAACATCAAATTTATTCCTTACATTGGAAACTCAGATTTTTGGGTTGGAGAACGCAGTCTCCATTTCCAACCATCAAGTTTATTCCTTACAATTCCTGTCCTTACTTAATTTCAAATTTATTTCATTTAATTTACTCGCACTTTTAATTTCCTGCAATTTAAATTTATGTCATTTAATTTCCTCGCACGTTTTATTTCCTGCAATTTAAATTCCTCGCACTTTTAATTTCCTGCAATTTAAATTTATGTCATTTAATTTCCTCGCACTTATAATTTCCTACAATTTAAATTACTGTTATTTAATTTTCCTGCACCTTTAATTTATGCAATTTACTTTTATGTCATTTAATTTTCTTGTTCCTTTAAATTTCAATTATTTAATTTCTTGCAATTTTAATTTACTATCTTGCATTTTAATTTCTTACTTTTCATCGCCCACTCAAAACCAATAAACATGAATCTAGTCCATGACTAGTAAATTTTCATTTTCATTGCACTCCTACATTCATTGTACATATCATCATTTTAATTTTTATTCTCTCATTGTAAATATTTTCACTATTTTTCACAAGTTTTATTTTTAATCACTTTCCCTGAGGAGACGATCTAGGAATTTATTCCTAATTATTACGTGACACTCTCCTGCACTTGGGATAGCCTCTGTGCTGCTCATTTTTGAGTGAGTCAAGATTCTATCATCTTCTTGAGTGAGGTGTGAGTAGTGTGAAGAAAAGATAAGAAAACGAGATCCTCACCTTGGATTCCTTTGTGCTTGGTGTCATGGCCCTTCCTTGTATGATGAGAAGAATGGTTTTCGTGTTTGTTTGAAAATAAAACATGAGAAAGTGAAGAAATCTCCAAGTGGTTATGTAAGAGAGTGTGGAGAGGATGAGTGCATCTGAAATCCGAAAATGGCAAAAGAGAAAAAGCCCTTGAGCGTGTGGCTCCTCCCCCTTTATATGGAAAACTCTACAAAATCTCATTGGTTGCTAGTGATCCATTGCATGAAGGACAAGTGGCCTGTGACTTTTCCCCTTGACCGATTGTCTCTTCATCTTCATCATCATTGGATTGCTTTGGGAAGGCTAAAAGGCACATGGATGTGGCTTGTAAGCCCCTTAGCCAAACCTCTTGGCCTTTCAAACCCTTTCTTCTCTTGTCTAGGTGCAATGTATCTTAGGGAAAAATAGTAAAACAAACACAAAGTCTCTTCATTTTTCAAAAAGTGATGCTTGCATGTGTTGGACATGGCATAAGCATGTGTGTGTGCTTTCTTGCCGTCCACTTCCTCTCAATTTCCAATGAATCTTTCATCTTCTAGTGCTCCTTCCCTAGGTGACCTTTTCGAATACCCAAGGCCCTCTTTTGTAACCCTGAAGTGACAAGTGGCGCATGAATGCGTGTCCTTGAGTGTAGTGGCAGAAAGTCTAGGGTTAGGATAATAATTTTCTGCACAAGTCCCTTCCTCTTCCTTCTAGAAACACTCATCTACTAGTGCATGGTTGACAAGTGGCAAAATGTCAGAAAAATCACTTGAGTGGACATGTGGGTGACGGAAATCTGAAAATCTCTTTTGTCCTTTGGGCTTCCCTATGCAAATCTCTTGAAAGGATCATTTTTTTGTCTTTTCTAGGTGCCACTTCCCATGAAAATCTTCTTGAGACTCAAACAATTCCCAAATAGCATGGGGTGTGCATGTGGTTGAGTTGGTCAAGTGGCCTTTGGCCTTCTACAGGTCATCCCATCATTTCTTCTTCTAGAAGCCATCTTGCATGAAAGACAAGTGGCTAACCAAATGGCTTGTCACTAGAGTTGGCGTGCACACCTCCCTTGGCTTCCCAAAGACTCTTCTCTCTCCCCCTTTGCATACGTGACAAATGGCACAAGCCTCATGGCTTAGGTGTGTCCTTATGGCTCTTCTAGGTTTTCTGGGCTCAAGCCCACATAGTTGGCCGAATTCTAGAGGTTCAATTGGTTCTTTCTCTTGGGCTTTGGATGCTAAACTACAAGTCCAAGACCTCTATCCAACTAGAATTAATCTCATGACCCTAAAATAATATTAAGGCAACGAAAAATAAATATGGACGAAACCTAACTGGGTTCGGGTTATCACAAGGAAGTAGGTCTCACCAAGAGAATTTTGCCTTGAGAACACTCCACATAGAAGTGCATACCAATGGGACAACTCCATGCAACATCGTTTGTATCCTAAAACTATCCTCCAAGTAAATGTTACCTGACTTTGGGAGAATTTTCTTAAGGATTCTATCTTCCTACTATATAACTTAGGCATTAGAGGTTTTTCCACTAGGGTCACTGTAACATCCCGTATTTTAGTGTATTTTAATGAAGGATTATTTTAATTAATTTAATGATTGATTCTCTAGTTTTAGTATTTTGGGAGTTTTAAAATTATTATTTTATAATATTTTTTATTGGGCTTTCTCCTTATTAATTATTATTTCAGATTTAAATTAATCTTTGATTTAAATTGGTTCGTTTATGGGTTTTAAAATTATTGTTGTTTTATTTAAAGCATTTCACTGCGTTTAATTTATTTTAATTGGTGTTCTATGATTTAATTTCCTTTTATTTTAAAGTATGTTTATTGTTGGAGCTTAACATTTATTTTAATTAGTTTTGAGTTTATTTTGTTTTATTTAATTTACTGGTTTAAAAATAATGTTTTGAGGATCAGTTGTGACTCGAAAGTGGTGAGGATTGGACCTCATTTCTTTTCCCTATCTTTTCTTTTTCCTCTTTCCTTTTTCTCTTCCTTTTCTTTTCTTTTTCTTCTTTTTCTCTCTCCTCCCGTTCGGACCTCTCCCGCGCGTCTCTCTCTCTCTTCTCTCTC
The DNA here is from genome assembly GCA_003123785.1 of Pterocarya stenoptera. Taxonomy (NCBI): domain Eukaryota; kingdom Viridiplantae; phylum Streptophyta; class Magnoliopsida; order Fagales; family Juglandaceae; genus Pterocarya; species Pterocarya stenoptera. The sequence goes on along the minus strand of QEOT01001684.1, from coordinate 163,700 downwards.
TTCTCTCTCACGTCCAAACGGACTTACCGTCGCTGCGCC
>QEOT01001684.1:139981-163042 GCA_003123785.1 Pterocarya stenoptera | reverse complement strand
GGTCGTTACCCGTGGGGTGAAGATGGGAAGCCAGAGTATGTGGATGGTCCCTAGGGGAGGCCATGGTGCATACGGTTAAAATTGGAATTAAAGGAATTATTCCTGGACTTGTTAATCAATGCCAAATGGTGTTTTTGGCGTGAGTGAGAAAATTGTGTCTTTGAGAAATGTGTTTTTCTCGGGTTTTTACGCTTGGGTCATCATGAGCATGCATAGAGTTGGTTGTTTAAATATATTTATTGTCTTTGAGTTTTCTGGGTTTTACTTACCTGCGGTTCCATTTTTGTGGAACTGTAGATTTCGATGCAGGTTTTGATGAGGCAGAGCCCGAGGATGCGGCTCCGCCTGAGGAGTAGGGACATGGCTATTTTTGTGTTGAAGATCATTTCTGTTTTTGTTTNAAGTAGGTCTCACCAAGAGAATTTTGCCTTGAGAACACTCCACATAGAAGTGCATACCAATGGGACAACTCCATGCAACATCGTTTGTATCCTAAAACTATCCTCCAAGTAAATGTTACCTGACTTTGGGAGAATTTTCTTAAGGATTCTATCTTCCTACTATATAACTTAGGCATTAGAGGTTTTTCCACTACAGTCACATGGTGTTTTTTCTCCATTATTGCAAGTGGACACTGCTAAAGTTTTTTACATTGCCAAACCAATTGGAAATCTCCTCAACAATTGGCGTTGTCTATAGGAATGACTTGTTTCCCATACTTACTGCGATCCAAACCCAGCAGCAGTAGAAGCACAAATGGCCAATATAGTAGAACAAAAGTTCTCGAAAATAGAGAAAAAACTACTCAAATGACCCTAGCCATGGAAGCGCTCCAGAGGGAGAACAAGGAGTTTAAGCAAGATTTGGAAAATAAAAACACCGGTATAAAAGGGAAGCAAAGAACACGAACATGACCAACAACATGACGAAGAATCCCAAAGTGAATGGAGACCAGGCCAAATCGAGAGCGAAGGGAAGAAGATACAAAATAGCATTAAAGATGTAATGGATAAATATAAAGAGATGGTAAAATGGGTAAGGACGCCATCGTCGGTAGACGTCATGCTCAATAACAAAGATCTACCGTATAGTAGAGAGATAATGATGGTCTCCCTACCACTAAAAAATTCAAGGTACCTCAGATGGACCTCTATAATTAGTCCAAAGTCCCGATTGAACATCTAGAGACTTTCAAGGCTCATATGATGTTCCATGGGTTCTCAGGAGAGATAGCATGCTGAACCTTTCCCTTAACCATCAAGAGGACTACCAAAAGGTGGTTTGGAAGCTTAAGAAATAGGATCAATCATGAGTTTCAACAAAATAAGCTCACAATTACTCATGTAGTTCATGACTAGCAAAAGGAGGAGGCCAGCTACCTACCTTATTATCGTGAAGCAACAAGAGGATGAGACCTTGAGGAGTACATGGCTTGATTTAACAAAGAGTGTCTGACAACCAATACTCAAGATGAAAAAATCATATTGGTCGATGTACTTGACGAGGGAGGGTATGGTCCAGGAGTTCTTTCATGTTAGAGCTAACCTACGAAACACCGATGACCTTGTGAAATTCATGGGGCGGGCCAATGACTTTATCAATGCCAAGGTAAATTGAAGGCAGAAGGAGGAGGTCAGAAAGGTTGAGAAGAAAGGACAAAAGGCAGTAATGTGAGAAAACGACTGGTGACCAAAGGAGGATAGGAGGAGCAGCGATGTTCTAGGTGATTGGGGGTGAGAGAAGGCTTCACACACTTTCACTCAAAACATGAAAACTATACACACAAGTATGAATGTACAATGTACAAATCAAGGAAAAGCCCAAGAAGAGGGTAGGTGAGGAAAGAAGGACATATGCACAAAGATCAAGGGATTGCTGCGTCTACCACAAAACACAGAGCCACAACACAAAGGACTATTGTACCCTCTAGAACATAATTAAAGAGATGCGGAGAAGTGAGGAACTATAATGTTTGTCGCCAAACACCAAATGCTGCAAAAATGAAGGACTACAAGCAAAGAGAGAGATCACAAGGAGCACATGTGAGATGGGGTGGAAGCGAAGAGATAAGGAAACAAGAGGAGGAGGCTCCACACCCTAGCGTAGCCCTACCAGACAGCAAGAGCCCTAATGAGAGATTCCCACCATAACGAAGGGCCTCGTTGGTGGAGGCACCATGTCAACTACAAGGAAGGCGCATGCCCGATGGGTGAGGTACAAAGAGGTGTACATAGTGGGATGAAAGTTCAATTGGCAAAGGTAGAGGAGACACCTATATCCTTTGGGAGCGCTGACTACAAAGATATGCAATACCCTTGTGATGACGCTCTAGTAATCACGTTGCTTATGGAAAACTACAACCCTCACAAAATCTTCATCGACAACGAAAGTTCGACAGAGGTCTTATATTGGACGCCTTCAAAAGGATGGGAGTCAAAGAAGAACAATTGTGGCTAGCTCCTACCCTATGAAGAGCTTTACATACAAGATGGTAAAACCGTTAGGTGTAATAACTTCACTGGTCACCACAGGGGCTAAACCTCTCACCACTACTGTAATAACAAACTTTCTTGTGGTATGGGACACCTTATCGTACAACGCCATTATTGGGCGCCTAATGCTGAACAAGATAAGGGCATCACATCAACCAACCATTTGAAATGAAATTCCCAACTGAAGTAGGCTTTGGAAAGGTGTGGGTGAACATGTATTGTCGAGGAAATGTTACATGTAGGAGTTGAAGAAAGGGGAGAAGCGCGGATAGATCAGTTGAGCCCGGGACAAGAAGGAATTTAAGCAAGGCAAGGCCATAGAACATTTGGTGCTAGTCACTTTATATCCCATCTAACAAAAGATAATAACAAAAATAGGAACCCATAAGCCCCTAGAACTCAGGGAGTAATTGATGCAGCTCCTAATCGAATATATGAAAATCTTCGCATGGAGCCATGAAGACATGCCCAGGATAGACCCGACTATAATTGAGCATTGTCTCTACGTTGACCCCGTGGCGAATAAGGTTTGGCAAAAGCAAAGAAGTTTCAACCTCAGGAAATACATAGCCACGGAGATAGAGGTTGATCTCCTACTCAGAGATGGGTTTATAGGGGAATCACATTACCCTGAATGTTTTTCGAACATTGTGTTGGTGTAGAAATCAAACAGGAAGTGACCCATGTGTGTAGAATTCACAGCCTTGAATAAAGGCTGATGTAAAGATAGTTTTCCATTACCACATATAGATTTGATATTGGGCTTGATTGCAGGACATCAGATGCTCAAGTTTATGAATGCTTACTCAGACTATAACCAGATCAAGCTCTGTAAGAGTGACCGAGAAAATACATCATTTATCACAGACAAAGGACTCTATTATTATCAAGTCCTACTGTTGGTCTAAAGAACATGGGGGTGATGTATCAATAACTGGTCAATCTCATGTTCAAAAAGCAGATTGGGAATAAGATAAAAGTGTATGTTGATGACTTGCTGGTCAAGATAAGTTAAAGCAGTCAACACCTTTAGGATCCAAGGGAGGCCTTCACCGTGTTGAGAAAGTATAACAAGAAGCTCAACTTGGCAAAATGCGCTTTTGGTGTTGAATTATGAATGTTTTTGGGCTTTATGGTTTCCAAAAGAGGGATAAAGACTAACCCGGAGAAAACTAGAGCGATCATGGAAATGAAGTAATTGAAGAGCCTACATGAGGTGCAAAAGCTTACAGGTAAGATAATGATGCTAAATATATTCGTATCAAAGTTGATCAATAAATGCCTTCCTTTGTTTTGCATACTTGGAAAGACCCAAAAATGGGACAAAAAGTATAAGTAGTCATTCGAACAGTTGAAAACTTACTTGTCAAGCCCACCCCTCCTTAGCCAAACCAAACCTAGCGAAACACTCTACCTCTACCTATCAATCACACCGAAGGCAATCAATACCACATTTGTGAGGGAAGAAGACAAGAGTCAGAAGCCTATGTACTATGCGAGCAAAGTGTTGAAGGGAGTAGAGACTTGATATCCACGAATCAAATTATTCACCTTTGTGTTGGTGGTGGCTGCCTCAAAACTGAGGCCATATTTTCAGTCACACATTGTAAAGGTATTGATTAAGGCACCATTGGATAAAGCCTTGTGCCAAGAGGACACCTCTGACCAGCTCGTCAATTGGTTAATTGAGCATGATAAGTTCAACTTAGACTACTAGTCGAGGAATGCAGTGAATGGATAAGTTTTGCAAACTTCATCCCCAAACTCAACAACTCCCAGAAGAGCTCCCCAAAGTGCCAAGAAGGAACCCATGATGAGTATACGTTGATAGCTTATGACAGCACAGGGGGAAGAAGTTAGCTACATCATATTGGCATTCAAAGTAACCAACAATGAGGTAGGATATGAGGCACTAATAGAAAGACTCGTTGTGGCATAGAGTCTAGGGGTGACTGAAGTTCAGCTACATGCGGACTCACAACTAGTGGAGACTCAAGTGGCAGGAAGGTAAGTGGCAAAAGGCGATAAGCTAAAGTAGTATTTGTAGCGAGCATGGGAGTGGCGAGATATTTTAGCATTTAGCAAATACCTCTAGAGAAGAATCGGTGGGTGGACAAACTAGCACATATTGGTGGGGTGGAAGAATGCCCTCCCCCATGGAACGTTATAATGCACATCTTAGAGACCCAGTCAATTAAGATCAATGCCTCGGAAGTGAGGATAGCTACCCTGGAGTTGGCACGGTCAATTTTGAGGTACCTAACCACAAGGGACTTGCTAGAGGAGTAGAAAGAGGCAAGGAAAGTAAAGTTCAAGGCAATCGTGTTCACGATGGTAGATAGCATGATATATAGGAAGGGGTTCGCACAACCACTCCTAATATGCGTGTCAAAGGAGGAAGCGCAGTACATGATGGTGGAGATCCATGAGGGAATATACGATAACCACTATGGGGTAGAGCCTTAGAGCTAAAACCGTTATGAGTAGGGTATTACTAACCCAATGCGTAGAGGGATACGAAGGAGTTCGTGAGGAAGTGCAAGACGTGTCAAGTGCATGTTAATTTACCCTGAAGCCCAGTAGAAGAGTTGACAACCATGTATATTGGACTCATGAGATTGGGAGTGGATATTATTGGACTCATGCTGCTCGAGAAAGGAGGAGTGAAATTCATTTTCTTAGCCATATATAACTTTACAAAGTGGGCAAAGGAAGAGGCATTGCAAATGATTACCATGAACTACATTCTCAAGTTCTTCTGGAAAATTCATTGTGTGTTGATTCGAGATACCCCATTCCCTTGTCACAAATAATGCCTGGCAATTTGATTGTGACACATACATGGATTGTTGCTCAAAATTGGGAATCAAGGTTCATTATTCATTCCCTTTCACTCACAAGCAAATGGGCAAGTAGAGGTGGCCAACAAGACCATATTCTGCATTAGTATGAAGATGGGAAATCACAAGGGATCCTTGAAAGATGAGCCCTTAGAGTACTATGGGCATACAAGACAACCGGTCTAACCCCAACAGGCAAGACACCTTTCACATTGGCTCTCGAGACCAAGGTGGTCATTCTCGTTGAGATCAACATCCCTAGCTATCATGTGAAGTATTTTAGCTAGGAGGCAAATGACTAGGGCTTGGAAGGAAGCTATTACTTTTTAGGAGAAAATGAAAAAGGCCAGGGTGAGTTTTGTGATGTATCAAGGGGAAACTGTGGAGTACTTCAACAAGAAGATGAAGCATAGGGCATTCAAGACCAACACGTCAGTCCTCACACGGCTTCTACCTAAGCACGTGGCAGGATGGCCATCGAGCCTAACGCTCGAGCCCCCTCTCTTATAGAATATGAAGCATGCAGTGGGGTAACCCTTGAGTCTAACACTCAAGCTTCAACACCTTGTGACTAGCCCCCCGTTCTTTGCAAAAATAAAAGTTTGCGACGGGGTAACCCTTGAGCCTAGCACATGGGTTGCCACATTGTAACTACCAAGGTGTGCTATAGGGTAGTCCTCGAGTTTAGCACTCTGGCCCCTACCCCTAAACAATGACGTTGTTCGAAAATACTTAATAACAATAAAATGTTTGGTACTATGATTTCACCTAAAATCAATAATGATAGAAAATTCATTGCTCTATTACTTAAGCCTCAACGTCATTGTCATTCCTCAAAATAGCATCTTCACCCGTTGCACCCCTCGTAATCTCCCTTAGCTGGGGTGGAGAAAATATAAAAACAAATTAAAATGAGCTAAATACTCGGTAAGAACCACACAATGCGGTAAATATAATAAAATTATAGGGTTTAGTTAACATTAACATTATTGAGAAATATTACCTTAGAGCGTAAGACAATTACCTTGGAGCATTAAAGAAAAATATACTTTTACCGCAATGAATTTCAGAAAAATTTCTTTCCTCATGCTTAAGCATTAATCATCAATTTATTTTAATCACATTCTTTATGGCCGTTACACTGTTAACACCTCTGTATTAGGGTTAGTGACCCTTGCGATCAATGGTTCTTCCTGTAGCTAATGGATAAGAATTGAACCTTAGGAATGGGTCATCAATAGGTGCACTGCTAGTGATGCATTCAGTGTTGCAATCTGTCCTCACCTCATGGTATCGTCCTTATCCTCATATGGACCATTTATTTACCTCATCACATATGTACAGTCATACCATTTTATTTTATTTTATTTAACCATACCTACCTTGCATTTCATTCTTTGAAATATATATTCATACTATATAATATTTAGTCACATCATCATTCATGTAGACTTTAGAATTATTTTCAATTACCTTCATCATAATTAAGGTTCATAAAAATGGGCTGTCAACAAAGACTCATATGTACAGATACTCTCATAAACATTTACTACATAAGTATAGTTGCAAAAGAGACCTTACAGTTTACATAAAGTGATGTGTAGAAGAACTTGATCACAGTTACTTATCTCAATCCTTGAGTTAAATTAACAGTGCATACCTCCAAGCTTTAAACGTACCTATAATAATTTAAATAGTATCGTAAGCATTCTCAATCATCATACGTTACACATAACAAGTATGAAGTCTCGGGATGGTTTTTTCTCTTTTCCTCGCCTAGTTCTTTCCGTGCCTTTTTTCGCCAAACTCTTTTATTGTTTTTCCTTGATTAATACCCAAAACTTACATTACTCCAAAACACACATAAAATTAGGTACCCTATCCTTACAACACTGCCTTTATGCATATCCATTACACCATCTTTTCTTTATTTCACTACTCTTCCGACCTTTAACCCTAGGTCCAGAAGTCTGTCTACATGTTTTTATGCAAAAGGAGAGAATACATGATTTCTGAAAGAATGCAAGGAAACTTACTAACAATAGCACATGTGATTTTGGGGGGGGGGGGGTTTAAGATATGATGGTCTTTGTTCCTTCTTTTCCTTGTTTGGAGGGTTGAGTAGTGGTTAGCAGCCTTTAACTGCACGACTATAGCAATTTAATATAGGAAAGGTATGTCACGAGAGCCTTTGTCTTCCTTTATTTTTGGTTAACAAAACAAAGTGTGAAAAAATGTGATATGTGTGTTAAACGCGAAAGAATGTCCACTACCACAACTAAATGGACTTTACTAAAGCTCTGTGAATGGTGTACGGATGAGGTCTTAGAAATGATTGAGCAAGGTGACTTCTCACAACTTTCATAGCCTTGTAATGTTGTTCATTCTTGCAAGGTTAAGCCTAGATCCACAAATCTCAGCAACATAATTACGAGTGGGGAAAAGAAGCAGAATGATGTAAAACGGCTGAAAACTTGGAAAGTGGATTGTGAAGGAGAATGAGAGGTATTTATAGGATGTTAAGTCGGTTGTATAGAGCATGTTTATACGGGCCTATGACTCTGGGTAAACTCACATTGTCACATAGGAAGGGTACCAGAAATATAGGAATTGATCATTAGCATCATAGGCTTGAGTCTTAGAGCATGATAGGTTTACACTATTTCACGAGTGGTAGTTAAGTCAGAATGTTATAGGTTTGGGTTTTGTGTTGGGGTTCGAGCATCGTACAATTGAGAGTTCCACGTGGCAAGCTGCCGATAGGTAGTCGCGAGAGAGAGTCATCAAGGGAAGGAAGAGAAAGCGAATTAGCAAGAGTGCTTAATCGTATTTCAGACCTACTGCAGTAACAACACAAACTCTATGCCTGACATATGAAAATTTAGCAAGTTAATTATCCTAGAGAAAAGCCTAGGGGCTGCTCATACAAGCAATTTTTGGCTTACCGTTAGCCGAGATTTTGTGGTAATGAGGTTCGGATGAGGGCAGAAAGTTGGATCACGAATATTGAAAGGACTTTCGAGGTGAGTGCTTACACTGAAATTCAAAAGGTTTTGTACACAAGCTATTTGCTCCAAGGTGAAGCCGCACTATGGTGAGGTAACAAAAGGCAACTCCGTACCATGGAATTGGGAGCCATGGAATGGAAAAGATTTAAAAAGGAATTTGATAGTGTTACTTTTCCCTATTGTGAGACAGTAGAAGTTGAAGGACTTTGCTAACTTGGTTCAGGGGAGCATGCTAGTGGAGTAGTATTCTACTATGTTTATGGAATTAGGGAGGTTTGCCCCACACCTTGTTTCCACTGAGAGCATGAGACTAGAAAGATTTTAGGATGGGCTTCAGAAGCGAATTGGGGCTCAAGTAGTGTACCTAAAGATTAAGGATTTCAAAAAACTGGTGCACGTGGCCTCCATAGCTAAGCAAGAACAGTGCATTTCATTGGTAGTCCCTGCGAGCCTTAAAAGGAGAATGATTATTGGCGAGGGAAGCAATTCGGGTGTCCCTTAGAAGTTTATACCTAGAATAGGAGGATGACCGCCAAATATCCGTGAAGCACATATGGGAGGGAGAACACCAGTATGCTGTAGTTGTCATAAGGCTTATGAGGGAGAATGTCGTCAGACCCCAACTTTGTGTTATTGCTGTAAGCGGGCTAGACACTATGCCAAGGATTGCCCCCTAGGCAATACCTATGTAGCAAGTAGGTCATGATGGAGGACATGAAAATCACAAACAGACTGTGCAAGTGAGGGTGTACACCCTCACTCTTGGAGAAGTTGATGAAGATGCTCTAGAGACTAAGGAAGCAGACATCATCACAGGTATGTGACTTCAACCTGTAATTGATTAAGTTGTATTTGTAAGAGCGTAGATTAAGTAGTAATTTAGTTGTTCGTTTTAGGGTGAGTTAGATTGTTGCACTTTTACATGAGGGCACTATTTGAATCGGATGTGTCCCAATCATTTGTGTTCACTACATTTGCCAGGATGGTTATTCTGCGAATGGGGTCGATGAGGCAAGGAGTCTCTCTGTGGCGCCCTCAGCTCCCGCTTGGGATTGGATGGTGGTTGAAACGTCGGGACATGTAAGTATTCCACAATAGCCTCGAGTCGCTCCAGGATAGAGGGCTCAGGTTGACTAGTGGCCATCTCAGGCACAATCGTCTTTGGAGGAGGAGGTGCCGTTCTCTTCCTCTTCATCATAGGTATCATCTTCTATTCTTCTAACTACTTCTACCATTCCAGTTGGGGAATAGTAGTGGAAACTACCATAATGAGATTTTGAGAAATCTCAACAAGTAATCACACAACATACCACAGTTAACACAAGCATACAAGAGGTACATCATGAATGCATGTATGGACATGTACTTGACATATGATTTAACAAGAAACTTGACTTATGCATTTGACTAGTTTCAAAAGACTTGTAACAGAGAGTTGACATTTTCAAAAAAACTTCTTTGACTTTCTTTTTCATGTTAATTCTTAATCGGAACTTTTCTTATCAGAACATATCACAAGATTTGCATCGAGTGATCCTTATCATATCACGAGATTTTCATCAAGTGATCCTTATCTTATGAGCTTTTATTCTTGTTCATAAGGTGGACACAACACGGCTCCCCTCCTTGCACTGTGTGTTCCTGCTAATTACCGCACCATCAACGGTCCGTGCACTGTGATGAATACGTCATAAATAGAGAATCATATTAACTCGACCTTACTTCGTTGGGTTATATGCCTTATGCACCCACTAGCGTTAGTAGCTTCCTTGCTCCGACATCCTTTAAAAAGATTGCATTTGAGGCTCGTCGATTGTTCTTCGTCGACCCTGGGGTTACCATTCCATTCTTAAGCACTCTAGAGTGGACATAGGAGTTCCACTAGGAGAATCCCCCATCCTAGCACTTGGGGTCGTGATAAAACATTTAGACTCTTTTCTTTAAAAAGAACCACTTTTCTTTGAAAATATTTTCCCCAAATGCATGTGACATGGAACCTAAGACATATGTACTAATACTTGACATGTGACATATGGAATGCCATGCATGAAGTAACCAAGCATAACATGTTCAATTCATGACTTGATAACATGAAACACATCAGACATCCAAACACATTCATGGAATCATGAGAACTTGCTCAGGCTGAAACACATAGGGTTAAAAATCATGAAGTTTATCACTTAAACATGTTCCAATCTTCAAGCATATAACATAGGAATCAAAACATAGTAAAACAACGCATGAAATCATAACATTTGGCTAAGGTCGGAAACATCCAAGAAATATTAAAGCTGAGACATCATGTTGCATAAACCATCAACCTTAGTCAAGTAAAAACCGAAACTTATAGGAGTATTTCTTGGCATTTTCATCATAATTTTAAAGCTTATAATTCCTTCCATATATTTATACAAGATCATATTAGCATAATCAAACAAGCAATCAAGAAATAGCAAACAAAGCAAACATGGCAATAAAAGGATTTACACAACTATATTCAAGTATTAACCAAGAGTAAGTTGAGTATATACTTACAAAAATCCGCATAAAGAAATATTAGCAAGCTGTAAATCCGAACATGCTATATTAGAAAGAGTAACTAAAACCCTATCTCATATTCTTGAGTGTGTGTGGCTTTCTAGGGCATCACTTGTTCTTAATCCATTCAGCCTTTAGGGTTTTTGGGTTAAAACTCCTTCATTTCACTCATAAAGTTAAAAAAAATTCTAAGATAAGTAAAGATATATGTAGTGGTCGAAAACATGGAGGATGAACTCCCATTGCTAATCGGCTTCAAGGGTTTCTTAAAAATCCTAAGTAATTTTCCAAGAAAACCTTAGAAAGTGTGGGTGTTTTATCATTCTCAAAGTCTAATGAGATTTGAATCTCATTTTCGGGTTGAGAAAGTGACTTGTGTGTGAAACTTAGAAGGAAAAACCGATTCTTACCTCTCTTAGCCTTGGGGGTGCCGAAATCTCTCCTTGCATAAGAAATCCTCTTATTTGGTTGGAAAGAAAATACAAGAAAGTGAAGGAATCTTCAAGAGAATATGAGACAGATGTGTGGAGAGAGTGAGAGCATGCAAAAATCTGAAATTGGCAAAAAGAAAAGCCTTTGGGCGTGTGGCTTCTCTCCCCTTTTATAGAAAATTCCTCAATCCCTCATTGGTTGTTTGGAATCCATTGCATGGGAGACAAGTGGCATAGGTTTCCTCTTCCTTTTCTCTTTAGCCGAAAATGCCTCTTAGAATTCCCCACTTGGATTGCATTGGGAAGGGACATCTTGGGGCTAGTGTGTAGGGTTTCTCTTCCCTTGGCCGAAATTCCCTTATATTCCCTTTATGCCCTTCCTTTCGTTAAGCAAGTGAGTATTTCTTTAAGGTTAGCTTGGTAAAACATTACATGTCTCTTCCTTTTCCCAACAAGTAACCTTTGGCATGGGTGACAAGTGGCATTGGGCATGTGCCATAGCCCTAACCATCCCCTCCTTCTTATTTTCCCAAGTTGATGCTTCATCTTCCTCGTGCTCCTTCCCTAGGTGACCTTTCATGTATCATTGGTTCAAAATAGACTAAATGACAAGTGACAAGTGAATATGGTGCTTGGGAATGTGCTAGCCGAAATCTTATGGGCATTTTTGTGCTCTGATACAAAAGTCTCTTCACTTATTCTTCTAGAAGGTTGATGCATGCTTGACACTTGGCAAAGTCTGACTAAAATTTGAAATCCTATATGTCTCCCTTCAGTTTCCCATGCAAATCTTCTAGAAAAACTCCATTTCACTTTCCTAGGCTTCCCTTCCCAAGATACCTACCTTGGAACTCGAAATTGGGTAAGACAAAGGGTCTAGGCATGTGGGAAATTGGTCTAGCCAAAAATCTCTTAGTCTTCCTAGGTTCCTTTTGTCCCTTGATTCATTTAGAAGGTTTCTAGCATGTTGACAAGTGGCAATTTCTCTAGGGTAGGCGTGCTAGCCACTTCTTGGTACTTTCCTACACTTTTCTCTCTCTCATAACCCATTATCGAGTCTAGATTCATAGTATAGTACTTACATGCCACATGGCACTTGTGACTAAAATTTGGGTCATGGGCCTGAAGCCATTGGGTCTGGGTTTCTAAACTAGGACAAAATTCACAAGGAATTCTAGGGTTACTCCTCTTTTGGGCCCAATTTATCATTTCAAAGACTCTAAGACTTTCTAAAATAGCTAGAGCTCCCAAAGAAGTCATGGCAACTAAGAATAAAAACTATGGGCCACGCTTACGTAAGTTTGGGTCATCACACTCGTAACGTTACCTGATGAAGAAATGGTGATTTGCACCAAGATCATTATAGAATGCCCTTTAGAAATAGATGGAATTATATGGAAGTGGATCTAATAGTATTCGATTCGTTGGGATTTGATGTCATTTTAGCCATGAACTGATTGTTTAGGTACTTTGAGAGTATAGATTGTATGTAGAAGATGGTAACATTCTGTGTGCCTGGAATGGAGGATAGGATTTCCGAGGATGTAAGTTGAGGTGAATGTCGGGAATGATTACCTTGTTGCAAGCCAAGAAAGAGTAGGTAAGCGGGGTTGAAACCTATTTAGTATATTTTTGTACTTTTTTTTTCATAAAGAGTTAGAGCCCCTTGACCACGAAGGGCCCCTCCCCAATTTTATTAATAGCCCTCACGTGTGGCATAGGAAAATCATGGTACATTCATGGACTCCAAGGATCAAAACTCAGAGTAAAAATAAATCCCAAACAAACACCAAAATCTAAACCCAAAGACCATAACCAACAAAAAAAGCAAACGATAGAGCACCTGCAAAAAAAGGTTAGTATGCATTAATTACTAAAACCAAAAACTTAAACCCAAAACAAGACCACCAGGATGCGAATGCCCAACATTTCTACATGAACCTTTGCATCTAATCATGGGCAGACCCCATTTATCAATTCTCAGTAAACCCCGTAGATCAGATGGAACCTCTGTCATATGCGACCATTCCGACTCCCCTCCCCTCCCCTTGCTCCCCTTCTCGCTAACCAATCCGCAGGCGCATTCCCTTCCCTATATATATGAGATAGTGTGAAGTTTATCTCAGGAAGCAAATTTTGAAGCTCCTCCCAGTAGTCCTCTAAGTACCAAATGCCACATCGTTCACGTTGCAACCAATAAAGGAGCACCTTGAAATCAATCTCTATGTCTACCACACGAAAATCTCATTGTTTACAGTGTTTTACACCTTCCAACAGAGCTCTCAACTCAGCACGTGAGCTAGAATCATACCCTATATTCATAGAGAACGCAAACAACAGAGCACCATGCCTATCCCGAACCACCCTTCCTGCTCCTGAAGGCCCTGGGTTTCCTAGACTACTTCCATCTCTATTTAGCTTTACTCGATCACTAGTAGGCTTTTTCCATGAAACAAGTTGGATTTGGTTTGTTTGAATTGAGATTGGAGGAATCATATGACTGTGTAAAATGTATCTGTCGATTTGAGAAATCCTCTGCACCCGAGAATCATCATGAGAGATTACGCCAATCCAGTGTATGATAGAATGCCACAAAGCTTGAACCGAAATCACTCTACCTTCCATACATGCTTGGCACCTGCGTTCCCAGAGTTTCCAAATTATAATTGAAGGCAACAATCCTAGTATAACCCCCATCTGAGATGAACTTAACGCACGTCGAAACCAACTAAGCATTGTTTCACCCCATGATCTACCAATCTGCAGACCCAGTAATGTACCAAATCTTTTCCATACCGCAGCAGTAACCTCTCCAATGAATAATATATGATTCTAATTTTCATATTGACCATGTCCGCAACAATCACATTTTGAAGTTAACGGAATCCCAACCCTTCATCCACATCCAAAGCTCTATGAAAAGCCTTCCATATTAAAACAGAGACTTTTTTTGGCAATAATTTTTTCCAAATCCATTTGTGTCCCTCCAAAGTCGCACCTCGAAGCTGAATACACTCCCAAGCTGATTTAGTCGTAAACTCACCACTCTCAAATTTAGTCCATATTAACACATCTGTTCCTGCTAAGCACATTTATGATAAGATCCGTAGTTTACGTTCCCACCATTCTACCTATAAAATTCAAATTCCAGCCATTATTGATACGACAATCCTTCACTTTTAATAACGGTTGCTCCTCCACCAAAAAATTATCTGCAAGGATCCCCTGATCCAACCATTTGTCATACCAAAAGTGCACCTGCCCCTCATTTATTTTCCATTTAGAGTTATTCAAAACTAGAGGCGAACACTTTGCTATCATCCACCAAAATCGAGACCCCTTTTAATGGCTTGACAATATCAAAGGCCTATTCCCAATATATTTGGATCGAACAAAATTTGCCTAGAGAATCCTCATGGATCATTTTCCATGCAAATTTTAAATGTAATGCTTTATGCATTTCCTCCAAGTTTCTAATTCCCAAACCCCTTTTGGCAGTAGGACGACAGATTTGATTCCAAGCAACCCATTTTCACTTACCTTTTCCTTTGCTTTCTCCCCCCAAAAAGGAACTCATCATTCTATTTAAAGAAGCAATTATGGCTTTTGGAACCAGTAATACCGCAAAAGATTGCAATACCATACTAGCAAGCACATGTCGTAGTAAAATTAATCTCCCACTCACGGACAGTAACCTCCTTTTCCAACCACTAATTTTCTTACTCACTTTGTTAATAAGGTCTTCCAAATCCGCCATTTTAAGTCTTCTTGATACAATGAGAACTCCCAAATATTTGAAAGGAAAACTCCCCTCTGAAAAACCAGTGATTCTCTTCAAATGTCGTTTACGAGCGATGGATATTTTATTCGAAAAAAGCATTGCCGTCTTTTCTCTGCTAATTGTTGACCAGACCACTCCTCATATGTCACCAAAATTTTCAAAAGACATTAGATAGAATTTCGACCACCAATAGTGAATATAACAACATCATCTGCATATATAAGGTGAGATAACAAACAAGTGCCACGAGATTGTGAAAATTGGCCAAATTTCTGCTCAGCCACCTTTTGCTTAATTAGTCGAGATAATACTCCCTGTAAAAAAAAAATAATAATAATAAGGAGACAGAGAGTACCCTTGCTGCAAGCCGTGCCCACTTTTGAAAAAACCTTTAGTAGTGCCATTCAACATGATAGAAAACCAGGGAGTAGAAATACATTCATGGAACAACTCATAGACTTGTGAAGAAAAACCAAATGATCGAAGAACTTCCAATAGGAAAGCCCAATTAACACGATCATATGCCTTCGCCATATCCAATTTAAGCGTCACATTCCCCCCATGGACCTTCCTATGAATCGCCTGAACCATTTCCTAAGTAGGACTTATGTTCTCAAAAATACTTCTACCTAGGATAAATGCGCCTTGTTCCAGAGATATCATTTTAGAAAGTAGAGGAGTTAACCGATTCACTATCACCTTTGAGCAAATTTTGTAAAATACCGTACAAAGACTAATAGGTCTAAATTTATCAAACCCTGTAGGATTATCAATTTTCGGGATTAACACCAAGTAAGAAGATGAATAAAATCTGGACAACTTACCTCTTTGAAAAAAATTCCTAAATAGCATCCATAACATCAACTTTAACAATATCCCAACATTTCTTATAGAATCCTAATCCGAAACCATCTGGACTCAGTGCACTATTAGAAGGAATATCAACCAGTGCTTGGTGAACTTCTTCAGCAGAAGGAATCATACAAATAGCATCACTATCAGCCATAGACATAGTTGGCGAAATAAGATTCGATAGATTCGGCAATCCCCTAGGATCCTCTTCTTGCATAAATTCTGAAAAATGCCAACAACAGCTATGTGAATATCCTCCGGAGAATTTAAATTTGTACCATCTTGAAGACTCATATTCACCACTCGTTTCTTCCGTTTATATGATAAGTGCGCCTGGAAAAATTTAGAGTTTTGATCCCCTTCAAGACGCCATTTTATTCTTGACATTTGTGCTAATCTAATCTCTTCCCTATGCCACAATTCATCCAACTTCCTCTGTTTCTGCAATCTCTCATATTCAATTCCGGGATCCCGTTCATTCGTCAAAATTGATTCCAAATCCTCAACTTTTTTTTTCCAGATTCCGTATATGCACTCAATTCTACCATAAACTTGCTTATTCCAATTTCGCATTACCCCTCTAAGCTTTTTAAGTTTAAGTGCCAGCTTCAAAAGCCCTATACCCCCTACATCCTCCTGCCAAGTCGAAGACACAAATGAATGAAACTCAGTATGCTCTGTCCACATTTCCTGGAAACAAAAAGGAGTAGGGCCATAAGAAAAGAGATCAGCATGAAATTCCACAAACATCGGAGAGTGGTCAGATGTTGATCTCGTTAAAAAATTGTTAGTAGCATTAGGCACTTTGGTTAGACAATTAGCATTCAAGAAAACTCTATCTAATTTCGCCTAACTCCTCGATAAGCCACTTTGTCCATTACATCAAGAAAACCTTCTTCCCACCGCCTTCATTTCAATAAGCCCACACTCATGAATCCAAGATTTAAATGCTTCCATTGTTGCTCTTGGGCGAGGCCTCCCACCCCTCCTTTTGGAATCCTCCCTTATAATATTAAAATTACCTGCAATAATACATGGCTCATTGCCTAGAACATGGCTATTTAATTGTGCCCATAAATCTCTTCAATCCATCATATTGCATTTGGCATGTACAAAGCCACAAAGTATTATGCTGCTCCCATCATCAACCCGTAGTAGCAAGAATTGCTCACACCGTAAGACCAATTCAACCGAAATATTTTCCTACCACAATACCCAAATTTTCCCAGCCACATCTTCATTTGACATAAAATGATCCATATGTAAAATATTCATAATACCCTGAGCTGTATCAGATGATGCAAAAGGTTCCATCAAAGCAATAATTTGAGGTTTCATCTTACCAACCAACTTTTGTAATCTCCCTTTCGAGGTACATAGACCTTGAATATTCCATGTCAATATTGGCCCGATCATAACGTAAGCTTATTGGGTCAAGCTAAAACCTGAGACGATCTCCGAACCTTATCAAAAATTTTTTGAGTACCTTTTCTTTTTTTTTTGTTTCCTCCTTTTCATTCTTAGTGGCATAGTCTTTATGAGAATCAAAAATCTCGACCTCAAGTTTTGGATCAGGTTCCGAGACAAAGTCTTCCAATGTGAAGAAATCCTCCTCAGGCGCTCGTATTGCATCATCATCATCAGGTGGCAATCTAACCTCTCCCACATCCTCTTGTGTGTTTATGACCCTTTCCACAAAACTCTCCCCCTCTTTTGATACACCTTTGCCCTCCAATTTCTTAGACATATTATTATCCTCCACCCCTTTAGACTCATTCTCAAGCTAAATAATAACCACATCCCCAACTTGGAGTTGCAAAGAGTTACTTTTATTACCATTATCATGTTCCAAATTAACCATCGCTCCCTTGCCTTTACCACTATCATCCGCCACCTTATCCTCTTGGGCTTTTTTTACCATTTCAGTTTCTACATTCTTTTTCCTTTCCCAAACTTTTTCTCCATTCTGTAGAGTCTTTGTTTTACAGGTACACACATTATCACCTTGAATTTTGCACCGAGAACAGAATGCTGGTAATGTCTCATAGATTACCTCTTGTTTGTGACCTCTACCGGCAGCCCTATCCAAAAATACGGGATTGGTTCCTTCGACACATCCATCTCCAGATAGCCGAGCCCCATCTGTACGAGTTGCACAGACCATTGGATTATCTCAACGAATGTACCTGCCTATCGATGCAGTAAATATTTTCAAGAATGATTCTTGATAGAAATTGGGCAGAAGCCCAGGCAAAGCGATCCAAACAGGAACCAAAGATGGTTCTTCATCTTCACTAAAATCAGGCTTCCAATGACACTCTGTAATGTATTCCATTCACTTCATAGACTTCACGTGAAAGTGCTATCTAAAAATTTGCTTCATTTCACATACGTACAAACACATTTCTTGGACGCCTCATTGTTGAAATCACTAGTAAACAAGATAATACCCAACGGTTGTGAATGTAAAGTCTAATAGCATCCAAAGACGGCCTCTGCCGTAAGAGTTTTAGGACCATGGAGAAACGGAAAGGTTCAGAGGATCGGACTATCTCTTCCTTAGAAAATTGAAAACATAATTCTCCATCTACATATTTTGGTCCCTGATAAGCGACAAAGATCTCTGGAATTGGTTGAGGTACCGTAGAGACTAGATTGACGTAAAGACGTCGACCTCCCTCTACATCAGTAGCCATGAAACCCCTCATACCCGCAAGCTACGATTAAAAGACCTAGGCAAAGTCTTTCATGGGCTCCAAGAATGTTTCATTTTTGTACTTAAAGAGAATGAAACTATGGAGATAGAGAGTATACCCGTAGTAAGAGAATTCTTGAAGGTGTTTGGAGAACTACCAGGACTACTCCCTCCTAGAAAAGTCGAGTTCTCGATTGAGTTGGAACCAAGCATAGTTCTAGTGCATAAGGCACACTATAGAATGGCTCCAATCGAGTTGAGAGAATTGAAGAGCCAATTGTAATAGTAGTTGGCGAAGGGGTTTACCAGACCTAGTATCTTACCTTAAGGAGCACCAGTGTTATTCGTTAAGAAGAAGGATGGAACCCTTATGATATGTATCGATTATAGAGAACTGAATAAGGTAACCATAAAGAATAGGTATCCACTATTGAGGATAGACAATTTGTATGATCAACTACAAGGAGTTGCGGTATTCTCTAAGATTGATCTTAGGTGAGGATATTACCAATTAAGGATTAAGGAAGGCGAATACTAAAGACAACTTTTCGGACAAGGTATGGCCATTTTGAGTTTACGGTGATGCCTTTCGGGTTAGCTAATACCCCAACAACTTTTATGGACATTATAAATAGGGTATTCCGACCATTCCTAGACTTGTTTGTGGTAGTATTCATAGATGATATACTAGTGTATTCAGGAATGTTGAGGACATGATGACCATTTGAGATTAGTATTGGACAACTCAAGGACCATCAATTTTTTGCCAAACTCAACAAGTGTGAGTTTTGGATAGAGGAAGTGAGATTCCTTGGTCATGTAATATCCAAAGAAAGGAGTCACGATTGACCCAAATAAGATTGAGGCGGTAGTGGGATGGAAATGACCCACGTCGGTGCATGAGGTAAGGAGTTTCTTGGGTTTAGCTGGTTACCATCGGAGGTTCATGGAATGATTCTCTAGATTGTCAAATCCTCTCATGGAGTTAACCAGGAAGAATGTTAAATTCACCGGGATCGATAAGTGTTAGTGGAGGTTTGAAGAACTAAAGAGGAGCATAACCACGACCCTTGTTTTGCTTTGCTCGAACCTCAGAAACCATTTGTGGGGTTTAGCGACACATCAAAGTAAGGATTAGGTTGTGTCCTAATGCAAGAAGGAATAGTAGTGGCTTCTTAATCTAGGAAACTGAAGGATGTAACGCCCGTCCTTGCGGTGGGTCTTTTTGTAAAATATTTTAGAAAATGACGACGGGAATTACCGTTCGATTTAAAACCTTTTACTGTCCTTCCTAGGGTGCAAGACTCTACATTATAAAATAAAATGTACTTTTATAATAAAAGAGGCTTGAGGGTTAAAAGAGTGAAAAATATAAATCTTAATATAAAAAGTCCTTTCATACATTTCCTCATGCCTAGACTTCCGTGCTTTTCTCCTTTGGCCATGTCCCTCCTGAGCGTACAGCTCATTCAGTTCCTGTGGGGGGAGGGGCACACATAAAAACTAAAATGAGTTGAATACTCAGTAAGCATGACTTCATACCGTTAAAATATAGCAACGTAGGTTTTCATTCATGCATTCATCATTTTATACATACTATACGTACATGCATACATGCTTTCATTTGCAAACATCAGTGGGCGAGAGTTTTCATCTTTAAACATTCTTTTCTTTTCGTAAAACGTTTCCCCCGTCACTGCCTTCATTTCCTGAAGAATGCCATGCATTCATACATTACTTTTCTTTCACTTTCATGGGCCGATGCATGTCGTTACGGCCCGCGTGCTGGGGTTAGCGGCCTTTTGGGCCAATGGATTTGCCTGTGGCCACGGGTTGGAATCCCATTCCGTTAGGGTGCAGCACTGGGTGCACTACCAAATACTACTGTCCGGCATTGCAATCTACCCATTCATTCATTGGGTACCCCTTTCCATTCATTCATATGGCCGTTACGTAATTTCATACATTCATTTATGTCAGCTCTAAAGAGCTGAGGCTTTCATTCTTTCATTTGCATGGGCATGGCCTTTTCATTTCTTTTCTTTTCATTTCTTTCATTTCATGCTTTCATGATAAAAACATCTTTTTCATGAGAAAACATATCTTTTCATGGAAAACGTAGTTTAAAAGCATGGGTTTAAACATCATCTACCATGGCATAATTTAAAGCATCAGTTCATAGGGGCATTTTAACATCAGTTCTTAGGGACCAGTTTTAAAACACTTTCTTCGTGTCGCTTAAAGCATCGGTTTGAAGGTCAGGCATAGGCCTCGAAGCTCCCTTTCTTTTCTTTAGAAAATACGTACAATAGATACATCGTATAGTCATCCATTCACATACATACAATTAATACTTTTGAGTGCGTAAAAAGGGGCTGCCGAAGAGGGGCCGTACATACATATACCTTTCAATACTTAGCATGCTTTCTTTAAAAACATCTTTCATGTCCTTTCGTAATGCATCTTTTATAAGAAAAGCGTCTCTCTTTCTTTTTCTCATACTTTAGAAAAACTCTAGAAGAGCATGAAAGTAACACTTACCTGGACTCCATGCTACTTTCATACCATGCAGTCCATTCATGCGGGTGTTAGATGGCAACCTATATGCATACATAACCTTAACGTTATTATCTATCTAGTGCATAAGCAACTGAACTAGAAATAGAGCTATGTCTTATTTAGATCACTCTCCTTCTATCCCATGCTCTTTCACGTTCCTTACTATGATAAAACCCTTGGAGACCCATTACGGTCTCTACTTCTTTCAACCTTGACGTTATACTTCGAGTGCTTACCCACTAGGGTGAACTCATAATTCATCTTAGGATTAAGACACTAAGACCTCTGGCTCATCCTTCTTGTTAACCACGTTCCGACACTTAGACTGACTAAGTCACGCATCCCATTCTTAGATAGTACCCTCATCATTACCCTTATGTATCTTAGCTCACTCTACTTCTCATGATCATCTATATACACCACACGGCTCTAAGCCACTTCGAGGTTTAAGTACCGTGTCATTATACTCATAACAGATTACCCATTATATACGGTAAATCCGTCCGGCATATGTGTCTAACCAGACAACACATATACCTTACCCCTTTATCCCTTAAGACCATCATTTAATACATTGGTCACAAGCTCGTATGGCGAATGCCATACTCCGTTCTCATAACCCGGCTAGCACGACCCTTCATGCTAGCCATAGCTCTTGATAGTTCATCCCAATACTTGACACGATGGGACTTCATTCATGAACACACCTTACGTCACGCCGTAGCTAGAGACTAATCCCAAGGTACACTGTGACCTTGTCACGTCACCTCACATACATCCTAACCCATCACTGTATGACTTCTACTTGGCCACATCACTTCATGACGTTGCCCAATCATGCTTCCGCTGCACTACTCTGATACTTCTTGGCCACTTCGTACTTACTCTAGGCTATAAGCCGACTACGCGACGACACTCGTTGCCTTGGACTACAGCTATATTACTACTACAGCACATACCACAACACCTTACATCACGTCATATAGCTCAAGACCATTCCCAAGCTACATCATGACCTTGTCACTTCCTCTGACATTCCGCTACGTCACCTATACGTCAACTTCTCACTCATTAAGAGTACGATTCCTCACGTACTCCCGTCACATCGTGATACCTCCTCACATTCCCGCCACATCACTCTTACGTTAACTCTTCACCCATCGCAAGCACGACCTCTTAATCGACCACGTCACTTAGTGACGTTGCCCAGTCATGCTTTCGCTGCACTACTCTGATACTTTTCTAGCCACTTCGTACTTACTCCTGGCTATAGGCCGACTACAAGGCAACACCCATCGCCTTGGACTACAGCGATACTTCACAGCACAACTCGATAATTGACCACGTCACTCCATGACGTTGTCCAATCATGCTTCCGCTGCACTGCTCTGATACTTTTTAGCCACTTCGTACTTATTCCCGGCCATAAGCCAATCACATGGCGACACCCATCGCCTTGGACTACAGGCCATCTCACACACTTCAGGACACTGTTCCACAGTTCCTGACACCATACATCAAGCCCTTCGCCCATCAACTACGCAATCACCCTTATCTTAACGACACGCCATACGGTGTATCCCTGTACCTCATGGAGTACACTCCTCATGTACTCCCTTCACACATGCTACGCCACATCACCACTATGGCACAAACGCCATATGGTGCGTTGCTCTACCACATGGAGTATACTCCGCGTGTACTCCCTTCACAGCACTACGCCACATCACCACTATGGCATACACGCCATATGGTGTCTCATTCCACCACATGGAGTACAATCCACGTGTACTCCCTTCACAGTGCTACGCCACGTCACCGTTACGGCACACACACCGTATGGTGCATCGTTCCACCACATG